>CALYLW010000562.1:0-59668 GCA_944989445.1 Ampullaceana balthica
TAT
This sequence comes from Ampullaceana balthica, assembly GCA_944989445.1. Lineage (NCBI taxonomy): Eukaryota > Metazoa > Mollusca > Gastropoda > Lymnaeidae > Ampullaceana > Ampullaceana balthica. The sequence goes on from CALYLW010000562.1 coordinate 4, forward strand.
GACACCTTTTAACCAACAACCCAAACAGACAAGTCTTAGTGTATTGACATTATTTGGTTCAAGTGATGAGCGGGTCATATCTATACTAATAAAGGGCAAAGCTCTGACTCACTGACTGACTGATTCATCACTAATTCTCCAACTTTCCGTGTAGGTAGAAGCATGAAACTTTAGGAAGTTGTTGAGTAGCCTCTCGCGACGAAAACTGGAGTAAAAGAATTTTTAAATTAACACTCATGGGGGCAGGGGGCCCAAAACGTTTTTTTTCTCCCTTATATGCCCTATATAAAATTTGAATATCACTATTTCTCCTATTTCCCGAGTAGGCAGAAGCATGAAACTTTGGGAAGTTGTTGAGTACAATCCCGCGATGGTAACGGGAGAAAAAATATTTAAATTATCACTTCCTGGGGGCCGGGGAACCAAATGAAGTTTTTTCCTAATATGAGCTATATAAAAAATAAAAATCACTAATTCTCCTATTTCCCGATTAGGCAGAAGCATGAAACTTTGGGAAGTTGTTGAGTACAATCCCGCGATGGTAACAGGCGATTCAAAGTTTCACTTACTGGGGCCCAGGGGCCCAAATGTAGTTTTTTTCCTTATATGAGCTATATAAAAACTGAAAATCACTAATTCTCCTATTTCCTGTGTAGGAAGAAGCATGAAACTTTGAGTAGTTGTTAAGTAACATTCTGCGAATACAGGTTAAAAATTATATATATTATCACTTACTGGGGGCCGGGGACCCAAATGTAGTTTTTTTCTTATATAAAAAAACTGACTGATTCATCACTAATTCTCCAATTTCTCGTGTTGGTAGCAGAATGAAACTTTGGAGGGTTGTTACGTACACTTCTGCTATGGTAACAGTTGAAAAGGAATTTTGAAATTCACACTCATGGGGGCCGGGGGCCCAAAAACGTTTTTTCCCTAATATGGGCTATTTGAAAATTAAAAATCCCTTATTCTCATATTTCCCGAGAAGGTAGAAGCATGAAACTTTGGGTAGTTGTTGGATAACATTCCGCGATGGTAACAGGTGAAACAATTATATAAATTATCACATACTGGGGGCCGGGGGCCCAAATGTAGTTTTTTCCTTATATGAGCTATATAAAAAATGAAAATCACTAATTCTCTTATTTCCCGTGTAGGTAGAAGCATGAAACTTTGAGTAGTTGTTAAGTAACATTCCGTGATGGTAAAAGGTAAAATAAATTATGTAAATTATCACTTACTGGGGAAGGGCGCCCAAATTTAGTTTTTTTCTAATATTAAGAAATGACTCAACACTAATTCTACAACTTCCCGTGAAGGTAGAAGCTATAGCTTTGGGAACTTGCTTAGTACACTCTTATGACGATAATTGGCGAAAAATAATTAAAAAATTTTCACTCATTGGTGGCCGGGGGCCCAAAACCGTTTTTTCCGAATATGGGCTATATAAAACTGAATTAAAACTCATTCCTCATCTTCCCGTGTGGGTAGAAGCATGAAACTTTGGAAAGTTGTTGAGTACCCTCCCGCGATTGGTAACAATAAAAACAAATATAAAATTATCATTCATTAGGGGGCCGGGGGCTCAAATGTAGTTTTTTTTTCTTATATGAGCTTTATAAAACAGACTCATCATTAAATATCTAACTTCCCGTCTAGGTAGGAGCATGAAAGTTTGGGAAGTTGTTGAGTAAACTCCCGCAAAGGTAGCAGACGAAAAAAAATTAAATTATCAGCTCGATAGGATCACGGGAAGAGTGTCATTTTTAAATCCTTTATATTAACTCGTGGTGTCTGCGGCCGACCGACCGACCGACCTTGCTTGCTTGCTTGCTTGCCTGCTTGTCGCCAAAACTTTTGATCGATTTTTAACCCACTTGCTCGCAAGATAGCGAGCTGAAATTTTGCAGGCAGTTTCGTACCAATGATAAAAACAATGTATCAAAATTTCAGATCGATCGCATGTACCGTAATTAAATTATTGATTTTTTAGATTATTTTATTTATTCCTATGTATCATGCTATTTTTTGAGATAGAGCGTCGTGGTGCGTATTATATTGAACAACCTTTCTGTCGCGCAATAAGGTGCGTATTTTACTGACAACACTTTTTATAAACCTATTCCTGATCGGTGCGCATTATATTAAACACGTTTTACGACACAACTGCAATTTTGTATTTTTGGATGGTCTTGCGCTGCGTGTTATAATGAACATTCTTTTAGTTACGTCTCATACGTAAAGGATTTAAAGTCAAAAACTTGTTTTTTTTACGGGTTGTTTTTATTATTAAATCCTTTATATTAACTCGTGGTGTCTGCGGCCGACCGACCGACCGACCTTGCTTGCTTGCTTGCTTGTCGCCAAAACTTTTGATCGATTTTTAACCCACTTGCTCGCAAGATAGCGAGCTGAAATTTTGCAGGCAGTTTCGTACCGATGATAAAAACAATGTATCAAAATTTCAGATCGATCGCATGTACAGTAATTAAATTATTGATTTTTTAGATTATTTTATTTATTCCTATGTATCATGCTATTTTTTGAGATAGAGCGTCGCGGTGCGTATTATATTGAACAACCTTTCTGTAGCGCAATAAGGTGCGTATTTTATTGACAGCTCTTTTTATAAACATATTCCTGATCGGTGCGCATTATATTAAACATGTTTTACGACACAACTGCAATTTTGTATTTCTGGATGGTCTGGCGCTGCGTATTATAATGAACATTCTTTTAATTACTTCTCGTACATAAAGGATTTATAGTCAAAAACTTGGTTTTTTACGGGTTTTTCTTATTTACTTTTCATTTTTGTTTTTCTGCGGGACTACGACAGACAGACAGACAAGACGGTGAAGTTAATATATGTATTATATCCATCATGATCCAGATTGAAATCAATTGAATTGGTGTTTTGAAATTACGTTACGCGCGTTCTCAACGCTTACTAAAATCTTAATTTGGGTATTTTGCTAGTTGATAATATAACCAGCCGAGCTAAACAATCGTTCACATAGCTTTAGATTGTCTCAGCTGATGTTTCTGATACTGTAGTACTGTAGTGGATGTTTGGTTTCCAGGTGATATGTAAGCGAAGTGTTAGAACCATGGTAGCAATGTTCCCTTTGAGCAACACGGCTTCGTATATATTTGACTGACGCCACGCAGGAGTTTAGAATCACCGCGCAGCAAATTTTGTAAAAAAAATATTGCACAAAAAAAGAACGTTGTGTAACTTAGCACACGAGGTTTTTTTTTAACTTTGCACACGGACCAACGAAGCTTAGACTTAGAGGGAACATTACATGGTAGGCAAACGATTTCTCTAAATGAACACAATAACCTTTATCAACATTTTCAACAGTCACGTCAGTCAATAGTTTAAAACCAAAATGTTCGTTTCCTCGTCCGGAAATTAGTTTATATTTATCGGCCGAAATATTTTACTTTTTGACTTACAGTACATTTATAAGTGGTGGGTCGATTAATCGTTTAAAAAAATTTAATCGTTAAAAAATTTTTACGAATAATCGAGAAATTAATCGTTAATTTCCGCAGCCCTATTTAAAAACAAAATTCAATACATTCCAAGACTTTTCTTTTTACCTAGGCCTAAAGGGAATTCAAGCCCATCCACATGGTTTCATAATTTGTGTTTAATCTGTATTGACTTCGGACCAACTACGTCTCCCAAATTCACATTATTTTGTACATCTCCCTATCTATAATTAAGAAATAAAAGTTGTCCTATCATTACTTCATAACTCTAATGCAGGGTGTCACGTGATAATCACGAGATTAGTGACAGAGAGGTCACATGGGTGAAAAGAGCGCGAAAGGAAGTAAAGTAAAAGTAATGGCGTATTGTGTGGCTGATGTCTCCACGTTGTGAAACCTCAAAGTTATATTTCTGTATATATATTGTGCATATTAAAGTTATTTTGTTGACAACAGTATTTCAAGGATTTATTGCACGAAAGATTGTATTGTGAGAACGCCTACAAAATACATTAACAAGTAAACCATTTACACAGGGGTCGGGAAACTTTTTGTCTGAGAGAGAAATAAACACCATATATTTTGAAAAGTAATTATGTGAGAGCCATAGATTATGTTTAAAACTGAAAAATCAAGTAATTGTGTGCATTTTGTGTAATTTCAACACTAAAAGTACAATAACTATGTCTTTGAATTATTTTTAATAACATTGTTATGCTGTTGTTTATATGGAGATCAAAGGATACTTTGATAATTGAACGCTTCTCTGATAGCCAAATGCAGCCTTCAATAGAGCCACATGTGGCTCATGAGCCATGGCTTCCCGACCCCTGCTCTAATGTCTCTGATCCCAGGTTTTCCTACTCCTGAAAAGTTTCTTTCCCGTCTGGTTTTCTCTAAGAGTGGTTAAAAGACTGAGATAAGGTGTTAATTTAATGGAATGTCTTCTTGAAATATGTTATTTGTCACAAGATTATTAACAGGTGCCCTGTATAAAAAGTGTACCCAATTACCAAAATGTTTCATTAATTTGTTTTGCTGTAATATTTTGTGTAAGTATATTTGTTGTCAACCCCTGTTTAAATTATTTTGTCGTGTTCATATTCGATGAGGTCTCTGATAAAATGATGATATTATGAATGTCCCTGCCTTAGATACTACATTGTTTATTAACATGGATGAGATTATTCAAATGCGGTTTTTGTTGATTTGTATCTTCTTTTTTATTTTTTGGTTAGAATTTTAATATCTTTTTTTATTAAAGATGGACCCTCTTATTTTTACGCCGTGTTTTTCTGTGTCTTTCTTTGGTACAATTCTGATGTTTGAAGTGCCCATTGAATGTGGTCATTCCTTGTTGCTATAATCTTCTTTCAAAGTGACGTTTAATATTCCGTCTAGATTTGTAAAAAATTAAAGTGAAAATCTCTGTTCATAGGCCAAATTGCCATTGTTTGAAGAGATATAAGAATCGGTTTATTATTTGTTCTTGTTATGAGAGCAATGACAACGGAATGCGACTTATAGTCTTTGTCACCAGTAAAGGAATGACAATCAGTAGCACAATTTTCCAACATAACCAAATACACAAAGCGACATGGATATTCCCAGATGGATTTACTCGTAATCAAATAGATCATGTTCTTATTGACCGGAGCCATGGCTCTGACATATTAGATGTCAGAAGCTGTAGAGGGGCGGACATAGACTCAGACCATATTTTGGTTAGGATCAAATTTAAACAAAGAATTAGTAACATATTTAACAAACGAAATAAAAGAGAAAAAGAGTACGATAGTCAGAAATTGTGTAGGGACCCAAAAATTACAGAGGAATATCAACAGAAGATCGAAACTCAACTAGAATTATACAAAAGAGAAGCAACCAGCAACGTTACTATAAACCAGCAGTGGGAAAAGATAAAGCAGATAGTTAAATGTGTAACTGAAGAAACAATTGGATTTAAACCGATTGGAAAAAGAACAGGATGGTATGACGCAGAATGCAAAGAACTCATAGAACAAAGGAACAAAGCTCGACTAACGATGCTGCAAAGGGAGACATGAAGAACACGGCAACTATATAATGAAGCAAGAAGGATGGCAAGCAACATTTGCAGAAGGAAAATACGATGCTGGGGGGAATCAAAAATAATAGAGATAGAAGAGTTGGCAAAAGAAAGAGATGTGTGGGGAATGTACCTGAAGATAAAACAGGAAAAAGAATGGCTTCCAAGCAAGATCCCACATGTGTGAAAATACGAAAAGAGAATTGATCACAGAGAGCAGTAAAATATTAGAGACATGGGCACAGCAATTTGAAGAATTACTAAATGGACCAGATGGAATTACCAATGAGGTTACACTCCACCACAAGGAGGACCGGACCCTCTGGTAAACCAACCAACATTAAATGAAATAAAAAGAAGTAATATCCACCATGAAAATAATAAAGCTCAAGGAATAGAGCCCATCTCTTCAGAATTGATAAAACGAAGCAGAGTCGAATTACATAAGCAAATACACAAACTTATATCCAGAATCTGGCAGGAGGACGAAATTCCAACCGAATGGTACACTGCGCTCATAATCCCTATTCACAACAAAAGGGATCTAAGTTACCTGCTCAAACTATAGAGGAATATCACTTCTTAATGTAATGTACAAAATCCTAACAAAACTCATAGCAAGAAAGCTTGAAAGGTATTAGTGAATTGATACTAAGGGAATATCAATGTGGCTTCCGACAGATCAGATCAACGACAGATCATATTTTTTCTATAAGATGTCTCCTGGAGAAATGCTATGAATATAACATCGACTTACATCAACTATATGTCGACTACAAAACTGCATATGATAGCATAAATAGGAATTACCTACACAACGCACTACAGGAACTTGGAGTCCCCACCCAAATTAACACGGCTCATATGTATGACATTGGCCAGCTCCAAAAGTAGAGTCAAGGTACAGGGAGATTACTCAAGTGAGTTCACAGTTGACCGCGGTCTCAGACAAGGAGACTCACTGTCATGTATACTATTCAACATCACACTAGAGAAAATCATTAGAAACATACATGTCAGTTCCAGCGGAACCATTACTAACTACTTCCAGAGAGGCATAACAGAACAAAGACCATCAGGAACCTTGTATCGCCAACCACTACAGTACCTGGCATACGCAGACGATATAGCGCTGCTGGGTAGAAACCGTAATGACATAATTACAGCTTTCAAGGAACTTGAAAATGCCTCTGCCGAAGCTGGTCTTGTTATAAACGAACCGAAAACAAAATATATGATTATCTCACGAAACACCCATAACGACAATATCACCATAAACAAACACAAATTTGAAAGAGTTGCTGCATTCAAGTATCTAGGGGCAACTATAAACGAACACAATGAGATAATTTCGGAGGTGAAAGAAAGGTTAACAGCAGGCAACCAATCCTACTTAAGCTTACAAAAACTTCTAAGAAGCAAAAACATCTCAAGGGGAACAAAGAAAATAATATACACCACGATTGTAAGGCCCGTAGTAACGTAGGCTAGTGAGACTTGGACCCTGGCCAGAAAGGCAGAGAACCTACTCAACATTTGGGAGAGGAAAATCCTCCGGAAAATACATGGCCCTGTGATAGAAATCATATCTGGAGAATTCGTACAAACCAAAAGCTATACCATATGTACAAAGACCCTCCCATATTCACAAGTATTAAAAAGGAAGACTACGCTGGGCAGGACATGTTGAAAGGATGCCAGAGTGAATGTAGAGCACCAAAAATTCAAAAACTTAAAGACAGGCAGAAACCAGGGGGCAGACGACTCACTGGTCGCCCAAGACTGAGGTGGATCGATGATGTGGAAATGGACCTTCAACAGCTGGGGGTTCGGGCATGGAGAAGGAAAGCCATGGAGCGATCCGAATGGAAGGATGTGGTGGAGCAGGCCAGGGCCCTACATGGGCTGTAGAGCCACTGATGATGATATTCAGCTTTTGTAGTAAATTTTAATTCAAATTGTTTTAAATATGTTATTATTTCTATTAAGAAGTCAACTTTTTAATTGTATTTGCACTTAAATAATTCAATACTGTTTTTAAAAACTTTGTTTGCCAAATAATCATCTTGTAGTAATTACAAGAAATTTTTAATTATTTTTTTTTATATTTCAGTTCTCAATGAAGAGGTGAATGATCGGAGTGGCCATATCGCACAGATGTTTTGACAAAAAGATTTACTCCTGCGTACCTGGATTTTCAGAACACACACCGACATAAAGATTCACCTTTCCACGTGACGGAAATTTTCCACAAAACACGTCAATCGGTTTCTCCTTGGCCTCGCCAACGATGTTATGTGATGCAAGGAGTCCACCCACTTCCGGTGTAGACGTCAGTCATGCGCGCGGTTGCGGATGACGTCATCCGAACCTTGCGCACGCGTCGTCTAGCCGTGCTCATCATAGGGGTCCTCATGGCCTTCCACTTCACATCCACCTTCCCCGTCGACAACACGGCCACTTGGCCCGAGCCATCCCCTAAAGGTTTGGCCAATGAGAGCCTGGTCCTTCAATTCCGGGTCGTGTACATCTGCGACAAGACCGCACACGAGTTCTGTGCGACTAACGTCACGGGGCAGAAGTTCTTCAGTCACTGGAACCGCATCCTGGATTACGGAAGTGATTTCTTTAACGACTGCGGCGACAACGTGACCTGCGACAGCACCAACAGCAGTGACGTCTTCAGATTCGGATACTACATGGAGGGCAAGTACGTCATCGTCAACAAGCAGGTCGGTGATGTCACCACCCTGCGGCTGAACATCACGTTTCACGTCATTGGCGGCAGCGTCAGGCAGAGGATCGGTGAGGTGAACCGCATTGCGGAGTCGGAGCAGGCTGACGTCATGGTCACTGTCGGAGATTCCCTGACCGTCCAGACGTCAGCGATTGTGGCAGAAGGTCAAGGTCTGCCAGCCCTTGGATATATCACCGACTATGGGGACGGACCAAAGGTAGGCGCATTAACTCTATAGGACAGTGATGGCGAACCTATGGCACGCGTGCCACAGTCGGCGAGCAGGGCCTCAGCTGGCGCGAGGCTAAAATATTACTTTCTTATTCAAACAAGCTAAGCTAAACCCCCATTTTCGGGTTTCATGTGAGCGTTGGCACTTTGCTATAATAAATAAGTGTGTTTTTTTTTATTGAATTTCGGGCACGCGACACCAAAAAGGTTCGCCTTCACTACTATAGTACTTTGACTGTATAGAATTTTGAATGTACAGGGCAGTTACTTAATTTCTCTTTGACTTTAAAGCACTTTAACTACATAGCACCTAGACTTATATAGCCAGTTAATTTTTAGCACTTTGGTAATAGCATTATGATTTCAAGCACTGGACGTTAAAGCCCTTTCACTTACAGCACTTTGACTCATGATACTCAGACTTTATAGCCCATGTTTGGATAGGTGATGCCAAAATAGGGTTAGCTCGAAACTTAGAACGTGAATTGCATCGTATTGTGTAAATGCTATGTTTATTTTTTTTATTCCAAAAGTTCAGCCCCCCCCCCGCCTTTAATTTTGATATAAAATAGTGTGTACTACTTCTCTATGTTACTTTGCTGAGGTATATCTCGTGAACCAACCAACAACCCTACGGAGTGCCATTATATTTTTTAATTTAAATTGGTGAATAAGGTGGTGAATAAATTGTTCAATAATTGACATCTCATCAAAGGACAATTACGTTTAATAGTAAATGTCAACAAAACAATTTTCCGTCTATTCCACTGGATTTCAAACAAAATAGCTACGTCCTCAATTACATTATAGAGATAGATTAAGTCAAAGAAATGAAGACAAATATTTAAGAAATTTAGATCTAAATTTGTGTATCTTATCCCTGCATTCAGTTTTTGGCCAGTAAGAGAAAGTAATGAAGAAATTAAACATTTGGCATATTCGGCAGAGCGGAGAACTAAGTCACTGGCTGGTGTAAAGGAGTTGGGCTCCATTACCCGGTCTCGGGTTGGTGTAAAGGGGTTGGGCTCCATTACCCGGTCTCGGGTTGGTGTAGAGGGGTCGGGCTCCATTACCTGGTCTCGGGTTGGTGTAAAGGGGTTGGGCTCCATTACCCGGTCTCGGGTTGGTGTAAAGGGGTCGGGCTCCATTAACCGGTCTTGGTTGGTGTAAAGGGGTCGGGCTCTATTAACCGGTCTCGGGTTGGTGTAAAGGGGTCGGGGTCCATTAATAGTTCTCGGGTTGGTGTAAAGTGGTCGGGGTCCATTAACCGGTCTCGGGTTGGTGTAAAGGGGTCGGGGTCCATTAACAGTTCTCGGGTTGGTGTAAAGGGGTCGGGTTCCATTAACAGTTCTCGGGTTGGTGTAAAGGGGTCGGGCTCCATTAACCGGTCTCGGGTTGGTGTAAAGGGGTTGGGGTCCATTAACCGGTCTCGGGTTGGTGTAAAGGGGTTGGTGGCCACTACCTGAGTTTTTTTAAAAATCTATTATAAGCTTCTGCTCTTGTTGATAAACTATATCTTCCATCGCGCCAAATTCGTTCAGACCAGACACGAGACAAAGTCCCCCTCACCTCCCTTGTTTACCAAACTCATTCTTTGTTTGCAAGTAAAACATTTCTCCGAATCTCGCTTTGAATTATTACCACTCCCCCCTTCCACACGCACACACACACACACACAGACACACACGCACGCACGCAGGCACGCACGCACGCACACACACACACACACTTTTGCCTATTTGTTAAATACATTTATAAAATATTTATATTTTTGCTTTAACTAAACGTAAAGTGTTGGCGAAGTCAATCGTGCGCTCGCCTCAGAAACTGAGGGGCGTGTGATCTAGCCCACGTTAAAACCACAATAAAAAATGTTGATGAATGACTATTGCTAAAAATTCCTCCGCTGACCTGGAGAGGAGATGGGCGCCGCCAGGTCTACCAAGCCACGATAAAGTTCTTATGGAAACATTAGAACCCCCCCCCCTTTTTAGGACCACAAGAGTATGAGACGCAAAAAAACTGTTGACTACTACCTATTTTTTCCTTAGGTATTAAAATTTGATTGGCACTCATATACTTCTTTAAACGTTCTTTCTCCCATCTCCCAACTCGCTAACATGTTGAATCGTCCGACCAACTTATGCAATGATACTAACAGGACAGAAGACTATTGAAGCTGGACATGTACAACATTCCTCATTCTCGACTTTGTACATCATTCCCCAATCTCGACATGTACAAAATTCCTCAATTTGCACATGTACAATATCCTCAATCTGGACATGTACAACATTCCTCAATCTGGACACTTACAACAATTCTCAATCGGAACATATACAACATTCCTAAATCTGAACATCTGATGCATTTCGGTTAACTTTTTTTTTCATTCCCGCCTCCATCTTGTGAATCTTTTAAGGAACTTTAAAGTGTTTCGATAATTTAGTGTTGATCAGTTAACCTCCTGTCAGTGTCAAATCTACATCTTCCGATGATTTGCACCGACCCCAAAAACATTCTTCTTCTACTTGTAGTCTACATGGAATCGTCATTATTGAGATTGTAGTTTTTTCTAAGCCAAAATTTTCCTCTTCCTCCAAAAATGTTGGGCGTGTAACTCAGAGGAAAGCTTTTAATCTAAATGACTTGGCTCAGCTTTTCCCAAAGAGAAAAGAAATCCTGTTTGATTTCATTATCGCCCGTGGCGTTTCCCTTGACAACTTCGTTCATTGATGGCTTGATTGAAAGCGGCCAATGGTTAAGCGGAGCACTTTCAATCTGGTTCAATGGCTGCATATTACGTGTATAAACTCGTCCTTCGTTTCAATGGTTATTAACATTGATTCTTGAATCGAAGGAGGTCAAGACGCAATCCTCATACACCACAGCGCCGACAACGCCGATCGCACACATTTTACAACCAAAATATAAAAAAAAACTTATCTTTCACAAATCACACAAAATAACGCTACTTTCTTACACATATTACACAAAATAACTCTACTTTCTTACACATATTACACAAAATAACACTACTTTCTTACACATATTACACAAAATAACACTACTTTCTTACACATATTACACAAAATAACACTACTTTCTTACACATATCACACAAAATAACACTACTTTCTTACACATATTACACAAAATAACACTACTTTCTTACACATATTACACAAATTAATATATTTATCTTACACACACCACACAAAATAACACTACTTTCTTACACATATTACACAAATTAATATATTTATCTTCCTCACACAACACACAATAATGATACCATATGACAAAATTCACACAGAGCACTTATCTTACACGAATCAACACAACTATCTTACACATATTACACACAAATCACACACGCTCATATACGCATCTCATAAGACAATTATTTTTTTTCTTACAAGAAGCACATACATCATAGCAAACTTCAAACAAAATCGACATTCATGTCTATCAGTACTCTCTCTCTCTCTTTCTCTCTCTCTCTCTCTCTCTCTCACACTGCTTGTCTGTCTGTCTCTCTCTCTCTTTTAAATTATTTTTATGTTTCGTATTAACTGTTGTAAATAATATACATATTATTTATAAGCCATACTAATAAAGTATAAAATAAATTATACTTAACAAGATTGACTATATTCACTTTATAATTTAACTATATTGAAATTTGACCAGAATGAGAACAACACTGGTTAAAAAAAATCTAAACGATAAATGAAAGAAAGTTGCCATTTACAAAAAAATGGGCTGCCTTATGTATTATCAATTGTAATATAATATAACTATTTATTTTTTTTAATTCGGCATTGATTACACTCACGAAACCGTGAATCACAGCCTACATTTCGTTGATCCTATTACCGTTGCTAACACCCAACAAATCGAGCGGCCATGGAAATCAGTAAAGGAGCCAAATAAACGCCACAACTGGACTCCGCGTCATATTATAGATATAAAATTATATTAACATTTATTTAGTAGTAATTTGTAAATTGTAACAGCCTAAGTTTCGCGGGGTTTCTAGCAGTTAATACCCCTCAAAAAAATTAAAAACTTTTTGATGGTCGGATAACAGACAAGTACCAAAACTTGTGCTAATAGGTCTGTCAACGGGTACCCGAGAACCCGGGTACCCGTTGCCGAGCAATCACACAGTAGTAAAATTGCACCTGGGTACCCGTGAAAATGTTACTGCAATGTCTATACCAAGGTGGTCGAACTGCGGCTCTTCTGTGTTTACATTTCGGCTCGCGAATAATTTATCAAATTAAAACTTTTCGTTTGAAATATATGCTGTGAAATACTTTTAACATGAAAACGCTTAAAGACAAATAACTGTCAAACGGAAATAAAACACCGTCCCAACAAACTACATTGTATTTTTATGCACTCTTTTTTTTAACATAAAAAAAAATCATTTAAAACAAAAAGATTTTGGTTCATTGAATTTTTCAAGTACATTACAGAATAGGAACGGCGGGAAATGACAGAAAAGACCTTGGCCATGGCTTTGAAATATGCCGCACATGTTTGTTACCGATTGAGACGAGCAAATGTTTATCTAATCCCCCCCCCCACACACACACACACACTCACACATGTCTCCACTCCTATCCCCACAATACTTAAAAGCAAACTGATATATTCTTGGGTTTTAAAAAAAATATTTCAATCCTTGAATGATTTTCACTATGATAAAAATAAATGCTGGGGGATGGGTCGACTAAGTAAAGGGCAAGTCCCGGAAAGTTTGGTTAATTACAGCAGTTGTCAGCTATGAACTAGAAATTAAACAACCCCGTAAAAACAAAGTTTTTGACTATAAATCCCTTATATATGAGACATAATTAAAAGTATTGATTATGTTCTAAAGTGACAAACATTTACGGACTGAAACCAAATTATCTCCCTTGGCTTTAAAACTAGGTCAAAACTCTAGCAGACGACGACTTTTTTTTCTTCTAAATATTGATTAATATAGTATAGATAAACTAAAAATGCATTAATTTAATTACGGTACGTTTGATCGATCTGAAATTTTGATACGATGCATTGTTAGGTGAGACGGGTCCGTGTGCCAAATTTCAGCTCGATGGCTTCACTGGAAGTGGGTCATTTTCGACTTCTGTTTTTCCGCGGGCGGATGGGCGTCGCGGGACGACGGACGTCGTGGACGAATGAGACGGCGGTGAAGTTAATATAAGGGATTTAAAAACAAAGGGGCACACGAATCAAGTCGTCTGGGGCCCAAATGTTTCAGGCTACGCACCTGAGGGGGGGGGTATAACATTAATTATAGTTAATATCTTTATTTCAGTTCTTATGTTCTAAAGTTGTTTTGTCGATGGAATGTTCAAGCCCCACCCCCTCCTCCCCCCAAATTTTGGTGAGTTTTTTCTAGTGTATACAGAATTTACGATTCTGTTCGTTGGTGTCTGGTGCCATCTGATTCAACCTAACTCGCCTTCCTTTGGCACATCCCTGGTCACATCTTATGGTCATGTGACCACATCCAGAAGTTTCGCTCATCGGTACACACCAAAGCCCCTCACACTGTCCGGATTCTAGATCATTTCTTCCCACCATCTGTCGCTTCCCTGAGCCATTCCACTAAGTGCCGCCCTTCAACCAAGTTGTCTGTCCCATTTAAAAAAAAATTTTGTATGGCAATGATCGTACTCTGCGGGAGAAAACTCTAAACGTGTGGCATGACGCTCTCAGCAACTGAGTATGAGTTATTGTTCCTTCTCGTCAACAAGATGTTCTAAAGTTTAAATAATATTTCCAGTACGAATACATTTCTCAATGCCTTGTCCATTAAGTTTGGTTTTGCTGTTGTTGTTGCTTTTGTTGTTGTCGATCACATTTTAATAAGCAAACTGTTATCTTAAGGTTAAGGTCGAGGCTTCATAAGGTCATCACTATGGCAACATGTGCGGGTTATCGTTACTAGAAGTATTTCCGTCTAAATATTTGGTATACAGAGGTTTCGACTTGAATTACATCGGGAATGCATCAAAAGCTTAAACAATGAAAACTCGCAAAATTCTTACTGCATGTCACGGGTGACTAAAATAGATGATAGGAGAAAACAAGGCAACGGAGAAGGAGGTAAGACGATTAAAAAATAAGATAGAGAATAGAACAAAGAGAGGAAGATATGATAAAAATAATAAGATAGGATAAAATCAGATTATTTTGTTTAGCCAAGGATGAGAGAACTTGATTCCTAACAAAGTATTTAAAAATACAAGAGGATACAAGTTCCCTATAGTTGGGAACTAAAGATGATAAAGAAGATTCCTATAGTTGGGAACTAAAGATGATAAACAATGACCCAATGGTTGGGAACTAAAGATGATAAAGAAGATTCCTATAGTTGGGATCTAAAGATGATAAACAATGACCCAATAGTTGGGAACTAAAGATGATAAAGAAGATTCCTATAGTTGGGAACTAAAGATGATAAACAATGACCCAATAGTTGGGAACTAAAGATGATAAAGAAGATTCCTATAGTTGGGAACTAAAGATGATAAACAATGACCCAATAGTTGGGAAATAAAGATGATAAACAATGACCCAATAGTTGGGAACTAAAGATGATAAACAATGACCCAATAGTTGGGAACTAAAGATGACAAACAACGACCCAATAGTTGGGAATTAAAGATGATAAACAATGACCCAATAGTTGGGAACTAAAGATGATAAACAATGACCCAATAGTTGGGAACTAAAGATGACAAACAACGACCCAATAGTTGGGAACTAAAGACGATAAACAATGTCCCAATAGTTGGGAACTAAAGACGATAAACAATGACCCAATAGTTTGGAACTAAAGACGATAAACAATTATCCAATAGTTGGGAACTAAAGACGATAAACAATGACCCAATCGTTGGGAACTAAAGACGATAAACAATGACCCAATAGTTGGGAACTAAAGACGATAAACAATGACCCAATAGTTGGGAACTAAAGACGATAAACAATGACCCAATAGTTGGGAACTAAAGACGATAAAAAAGATTCCTATAGTTGGGAACTGAAGATGATAAACAAGATTCCTATAGTTGGGAACTGAAGATGATAAACAAGATTCCTATAGTTGGGAACTGAAGATGATAAACAAGATTCCTATAGTTTGGAACTGAAGATGATAAACAAGATTCCTATAGTTGGGAACTGAAGATGATAAACAAGATTCCTATAGTTGGGAACTGAAGACGATAAACAAGAATCCTATAGTTGGGAACTGAAGATGATAAACAAGATTCCTATAGTTGGGAACTGAAGATGATAAACAAGATTCCTATAGTTGGGAACTGAAGATGATAAACAAGATTCCTATAGTTGGGAACTGAAGATGATAAACAAGATTCCTATAGTTGGGAACTGAAGGGACTTAGACTATTTAAGATTTCAGTCGTCAGTTGAATCATGGCCCAGTGGTATTCACAGTGCTGTCGTATAAATGCTATCTTGACCTTAGTTTATGCTGAATGCAGTCTAAGTGCTATTCATACTTCTGTCATAGACAGTGATATTTTTACCTTGGACTTCGCACCAGACATTTCAAGGCTGAGACCATTTGCAGCGGTAAAGAAATGGGCGGCTCATTTGTCTTATCGATCGTGTCAGGCAGGATTCTGCTGTGTGATACTTTGATTTTGGGATCTTTGTTGTAAGGTTAATGTGTATGTGTGATGGTTGGTTCTCATTATGTTTGATTGGGTGTCCGGGCACGTGAACATTCGGACAGTATCTGCGTAGGTACTGTTGTAGATAAAGTTGTTGCTTTTTACAAATTATTTTAACATTTAAAAAGTAATTTGACCCCCCACTCCCCCCCCCCAAAAAAAAACAGTAATAAGTAGTTGTTTTGTGTAGTTTTTTTTTGTGACGGTAAAATATTGTGTTTTATGGGTCTTAAATTTTCGGTTAAAACCAAAACCGGTCAACTCTGTTCACGACATTGAATTTTAATTGTACAATAGAAGTCTTTATGGCACTTTTTGTTTACAATATATAAATATTAATAGTAATTTCAACGTGTAAAAGAAAAGGAAAAGAAGAAAGCTTACTCAAACAAATGAAACATATCATAAAAACTCAAATTATTATTTCGACATATAACTAGCAAATTCTTTTTTGTATTCTATAAGAATTTTGCTTAACTTAACGTTTCGAATTTTTATGTATTCAATTTTTTTGTCCTAGTATTTTTGTGTTCACTTATCGTAATTTCACTTGTCCTCTTGTTCAGTTGTTAGTGTGCTCACTTGTCTCTGTGTTCACTTGTCTGTGTATTAACATGCATTTGTGTTCTCTTGTCTCTGTGCTCACTTGTCACAAAAGAGTAACACCATTAGTTAAATCATTAAACCTTAAAACTCTAGAGGGTGGAAGAGCAAAGTGCAAAGTAGTAATAATACATAAGACAAATATAATTATAATTTGGAAATACAACATATAGATATTTAATACAACCATCAGGTACACATAGGGATAAAAACACTTTTTATTTATTCCGTTTACAAGAACAAGAACTAATTCCCTTTCTTCCCGTCTGGAATTCGGAAGTGGAATGGGTAGCCTGATCAAACCAGGAAAACCAACACTCTATCAATATTTAAAATTAAAAATGCAAGACCATATTATATAACCCATGAACCCATAGATAATCTTCTGTATAGAACAGGGGTTCCTAACCAGTGGTGCATGCACCCCCAAGGGGTGCATGAGCAGGTTCCAGGGGGTGCATGAACGATTCAGAGAAAAAAAAGAGGAAGAAAAAAAAAGAAAGAACAACTGATAATCTGAAAATGTAAACCATAAGCAAGGCATGCCGCGTCAAAGGGCGCCCATATACAACTTTTTTTTTACGTTCTGCGCACGTCGAAAAATTGACGGGAAAAACTTTGTCGCAAAATGAACGGTTCGCTCTAAGTGTTCCTCGGAATTTCGTGTTTTACGTCACAGTTTTCTAAAAATAATTTAATTTTGTCATCAAATACGTCAGATATATGGCTTCCGGTGACCCTCTCACTATTTTGAGCGGATGTAATCGTTGGGATTTTTTTCCTTCACTTTTAATGCTCGGTACGCTGCATAGGTTTTAAAAAAGTTAATATATAATTGTAAGCCAATATTCGTCCTTGAAAACCTAAAATCTTGAGTTGAGCATCCAATTACGGTCATTAAAAACATCAACTTCGTCAGTTAAAAATTTGCCTGTGACTGGTACAACTTTACCATTGTCATCACCCCCTCAAAATCGTTAATAAAAATTTTTTTTAAAGACAGAGATTGAACACAAAAGCCTCAGTGCTTCCTCTGTGGAAAAATCTTGTGCAATGACAACATGAAGCCTGTTAGACTCCGAGAGCACTTGGAGAAAGTCCATCCATCCAATTCCAAGGACAGTGTTGAAGTCTTCAAGCAGAAGATAGCTCGCTTCTTGACCTCAGGTACCTTGACCAAGCTTGGATTTTCTTTGTCACATAAACCTGCACTGGTGGCATCATTCAAGGTTGCATATCTTATTGCAAAGAACAAGAAGCCCCACACCATTGGAGAAACTTTGGTGAAGCCTTGTGCTCTGGAGATGGTGGAACTTATGTGTGCACCAGCAGAGGAAGCAGGTTGAGAAAGTTCCTTTGTCCAATGACACTATTCATTCCAGGATTAGTGTCATGGCTGCAGACTTTCTGGATCAAGTCTTGTGCGAGATGAGAAGCAGTCCTTTTCCATTTAGCATGCAGCTGGATGAATCCACTGATGTAGCACAATGCAGTCAGATTCTTGTATTTGTGAGATATGTTCACAGTGGATTGCTGAAGGCGGAATTTCTCTTTTGTAAGCCACTCCTAGCTACTACCAAAGCTGCTGATGTGCAGCAGCTAGTTAAGGCATTCTTCACTGAAAAACCAGTTTGACTGGACTTCAAGAATTTCTTCAATTTGCACAGGTGGTGCTTCCTCCATGCTCGGTAATAAGTCAGGATTTTCAGAACTGGTAAAGAAAGAAATTCCAGATATTGTTACTACACACTGTATCCTTCATCGTCAGGCCCTTGCATGCAAAACTCTACCTCCAACCTTGAAGTCAGTTCTTTCTACTGCAGTCCAAGTTGTAAATTTTATCCGCTCACATGCCTTGAACCACTGCCTCTTCAAGTTGTTCTTTCGGGAGGTGGTCTCTGAGCATGAAGTTCTGCTCTACCACACTGAGGTGCGCTGGTTGTCCAGGGGATGGATACTTACTCGGTTAGTAGAACTGAGAGTGGAGCTTGCCATTTTCTTGCGAGAAAAAGAGAGTGACCTAGCTGACGAGTTTGACTGTCCAAATTTCATTCATTACTTGGCATACCTGGCTGACATCTTCACCATCTTGAATGAATTGAACACATCTTTCCAAGGACCTGCTGTGACTGTAATGGATGCTACTGAGAGATTGCAAGCCTTCCTTAACAAAGTGCCACTATTCCAACGACGACTAGAAAAGTCCAACTTGGCCAACCTTCCACTCGTGGATGAAGTTGTAATATCTGGTGCAGAAGGAAGCACTGAGGGATTACTGCCTCACAAAATCAAAGGGGAAATTTCAGAGCAACTTTCAACATTGCAAAAGTCCTTTGATGGGAATTTCTGTCAAGAAATTGCTAGGAAAGACCTTTGGATTCGCAATCCTTTTCTCTGTGACTTGGACAACATTGATGACAGTAACTTTGCTAAATATGACCTGATTGATTTGAGAACCAGAGAAGTACTGAGGAGTGCCTTCAGTTGCAATACCTTGATTGAATTTTGGTGCACCCAGCTAGATTCCTAACCACAACTAGACAAGAGGGCAGTAATGACTCTCCTTCCATTTGCCACAACCTATCTCTGTGAAGCAGGATTCTCCACACTTTTGACGATTAAAACCAAGGAAAGGAATAGGTTGAATGCAGAGGATACACATGAGAGTTGCTTTGTCCAAAACAGTCCCCAGATTTAAATCGCTGATTGCTCATAAGAAGCAGCAGATCTCTCACTAAATCCCCTGTTGCCTATTGTCAAAACTGTTTTGTTCCTAAAATAAACATAGTTTATTATGCATTTCTGCAAGTTTCACGAGGGGGTGCATGAACTTTTTTGGGCATCTGAAGGGGTGCATGGACCCCAAAAGGTTAGGAACCACTGGTATAGAAGGAGTTAAATAACATATAAGTTATGACGTCACAAACAAGGAATCGAACAAACGCACATTTTTATAAAGCCCTTAAAAGGCGTTATTTTACATGCAATTTTCGGTTAAAGCGATGAAGAACTTTTATGATAACCAGAGCTACTTTTTTGTGTACGTTGTTTCTGCCATCAAATATCGAACAACGCCACTTTGACAGGCGCAATGTGATGATCAAAAGAACTCAGCTTTCTCTCTTCTGTAATACAATAACGAAACTTCATTTTTTTTTAAAGGGTCGTTTCCCCTTCTTTTCTTCTGATCGCGTACATCAAACACATAATTGTATTGTCATTTGCTCTTTTTTTATACTAGGCTTTCTTTGTTGGCAATACAGCTGACAGACTAATTGTCATCATAGTGATTGCAGTAGTCTCTAAGTGTATTGCAAAATAGATTCGATTTTTTTTAGTAAAAAGCTTCACCATCAAATAGATTTTCTCCAACTCGAGTGATATGAAAATGTAATTGTATTTTATATTAAATTGCAGATCGGTCAAAATTTCTTAGTGCCCTGCCCTAAGTATATCAAAAGCCCCAAAGCCCTGACGTCTGGGCCGAGAAGCGGCACATTGGATTTACAAATTCGCTGCCACTGGAAAATTAGCTTCTCCCAGCTCCATTAAATTAATATCATACATTTGTTTTCTTATTATGATGTGGCGATATAAGCCTAGTTTTGGCGCCCCTGCTCCCTTGCGCCCGGGTACATATTGTACCCCCTGTCCCCTTTGCTACTCAAGGGTCGTATCCTGCTCTTAAGACTCACACGTCGTATAAACTCAGCAGCTAAGCACAATTTTCATCAGCCAGTACACATGTACGCTTGATTAAATGTATGTTCAACAGAGTGCAATCAGAACCAAACTTTTTAAAAGAGTTTTTGTTGTTATTGTTGTTGGGACGGGGGGAGGGGGGTGAGATGGGATTAGAGGGTGTGGAATGGTATTAAAAACATCGGGCCTGAGAAACCAGTAATTCGGGTTCTTTACTTAGAAATGGAATTAGATATTTTTTCCAGGGCTGTGGTCTGTGGAATCGATTACCATAAGCCTTAAAGACGAGTTAAGTTGCTTGACGAGATTGAGCTGTGCAATGGCGTGAATGTGAAGTAATGGGGAATTTACAAATGGTGGTGGGGGGTGAGGTTAATATATATAAAGATTGGGAATGTCTAATCATGTGTGCTCTCTTGTAATAGCATCATTATATATGGTGGGGAACCTATCCTAATGATCTTAGCATTATGTTTAGTGGAGAGTGCTTGTGCCTAATGTTCTTAGCAATCTTGCGTTCAGTGAAAACCTCTTATACCCAATGATCTTGGCGTTCTTAGTATTACTGATAGTTTACTTTAACTATATTCTCATCCTAATTTTTAAATTGGCAATAACCTTGTAATGATTGTATGTGACATATACCATCATGACGCCAGTAAAGGGCGCAGGGTTTGAACTAAAACCTGTATCTATACGACAGCCCCAACATAACTGATTTATTTTAACGAATAACACCTCAATAATTTCATTTACAGATATACTTAATATAAATATATGATATACTCATATGTCGCTTATAAAATGCTGCCGCTTATTTACCTGTCGAATGATTTGGTCACTGTTGCAAATGAGTTCGTTGTAATAAGGAAGACGATGATGTAAGGCAGTGCTTCTCAAACGTTTTAGTACTGCGGACCGGCAGGAATTTTTTCCATTGCACCAGGGACCGGTGAACTATTTTGCCTGCACTGACGTGGTAGCGTAATGCCATTTCTTAGTAACTTCTGCGGACCGGCATCGGATGGCCCACGGACCGGCACCGGTCCGCGGACCACCACTTTGAGAAGCACTAATGTAAGGTACAACGACTATGTCGTCTTGACGTGACGAATCAAATACTTTTGTCTTAATCTCAAGTACCCTTGTACCCCAATCCAATCGTTTTAATCCCATCTCTTCCTGTCATGCCCATTTACTTTCAAACGCCACACGCTTCCAGCAGCTCACCCTCGACATGTACACGCAACATTGACGTCATAGACTCGTTACAGGGCTTCGGAGCAATGTTCTCTTTAAGCTGCGCGGGTACGCGGCCGCGCAGATATTTGACAGACGCCGCACAGCAGTTTGGAATTACCGCGCAGCAAATTTGCCAAAATATTGCACAAAATATGGATGCTGGGCAACTTTGCACACGAGTTTTATGACTTTGCACACGGACCAACGAACCTTAGAGGGAACATTGCTTCGGAGTTTGTTAAATACAAGGGGAATCTTTGGACACATTGAAAAACACAGTAACACTTTTTCTTATTATAATTTTTTTTCGTATCCAATCAAAATCTGTTTATGAACACATCAATAGCGTTTCAACATTAAAGAGAAACCGTAATAACCTCAAGATCTCGACCATTCCACAGGTCCCTCACATCAGATCCATAAAGATTTTCTTTGGTCTCCTGACGTAATCTCTCCTCCCTCCCCCCCCCTTTCCCAAGCCAAGCTCTGAATGCTTCTATTTTAGCAACTAAACAACGACGATAAAATTTGACGTCTCCACTAAAGCCCTCCCCCCCCCTTTCTGCTTCCTTAACTCTGACGGCGTTTCACTGTTATAAAACGCCCGTCTTGTATTCGTGATTGACAGAGATAAGCCGCCAGCTGACCAAAGATAGCCAGGCATGAACTTGACACTCGGACATCTGGGACAATCGGCCCGAAGGTGAAGCCACTCCAACGCCGTATGGTCCACACACCAAACCCGTTTTGTGTCTCTAGTTTAGCGGGTAGCACGCGCTGGAAATAGTCACATGGAGATAAAAGAGTTTAAACAAACCACAGCGGTTGTGGGACATAAAAACAAACAGCAATGGTTTGTGGGACGGAAACACAAACCATAACGTTCGTGTGATATAAACACAAACCCCAAACTGAATTGAGCAGCTTCAAATTAACATACATCTGTAGGCAGGGCTCGAGTGGACTGTGGAGTCACCTGTCCGTATTTTGTGGGTAAAAGAATTTTAGACGTTAAAAGCATTGGGTGATTGACAGTTGTTTTGAATTTAACCAGACGTTTAGTTTGAGAATTTTGTTGTTGACGGGGTTCGGTTAAGAACAGTGCATCGGATTTTTAGTATGGTAAACATAATTTAGATTTAAATTAAATGCGGCAGTCACCTACAGTGGGTGGCTCTCCCTCACTCAGCGACCCTCTAGTGACACTACTACCACCCCAAATCTAAAACAATGTGTAAGAAAAGTGTCTGTCATATAATTTACAGACACTTCTTCTATATTCTATACAATAAATAGAGGTAAAAAAATAAGATTTTAAAAAACCACGTTTTTGTAAGCGGACTAAAAAGAAGAAAATAATTTTTCCCCAGAATTGTGTTGGAAAATTCTTTTTCAAGAATAATAAACATTTTTAACCTATAAGTTCAAGTAGTTTTATTTAATATGACTAAAAACGTTGGGCGGGTGTTTGGTATAAAAATTAAAGATTTATAATTTAGAAGGCAAAAGAGAGATCTATAAGTGAGAGAATGGAGGAACTGCATATGAAAAACCTCATAAGCACCCGCCCCACGGTTTTATTGCGTCATACGTTTATCCAAGGTTTGATTCTAGTCTTGCATTTTACTACAGTTTTTCAGTGTGGAACACGTCACTGCACCAATTCGTTGCGCACTGTTCCACCACGGACTCCCAATGTTATATCTGCTGTTACGCTGTGGGCTAAGGCTAAAGATGACGAGTCCATGACAAACGTCCGGCCCCTGATACGTGGCGATCGATACGCGTGTCCGCCACCAGATGATATCTCGGTTCCACAACGCGTCTCTAACAAATCTCAAAAGGACAGTTATTCCTCGGCCTGGCGCCGTGCGCATTTTTCGATAGACCGCTGGACTCGCCAGTACGAGGTCCTTAACATCCCCACAAGTGGTCATTTTATGGGCCACTTCCTGTTGGCCATATTTAGGTCAACCGTCGAGCCACTTTCCCGCGGGAAAGTTGGTGTTAAAAATGGTCGAGGCGGGAGATGAAGCCGACATCGTGGCAGACGACAGAGATGGGATTTATTGGCCACGGTTCAGTCTTAGTTTTACTGTAATCGGTTTCATTGGCCTCAGCCAGCCACCTTCATAAAATTACTTTTTAAATGGTAGTTTACAAATATTTTTTGTGTGAATTCTTTCAGCGGAGATTGGGGTAAAAGATAAATTATTGGTTGCAAGAAAAACATCTTTAAAAGAGTGTTATTAATGAGATGTTTAAATACAAATTTTGAAAAGTTATGGCTTCTTGAAACCTAAGCACCATCGATTTTCTTACTTTTAAAAAAAAACATTTATTGCGCGTCGTCATATGCTATATTTTCAAAATTCTTACACATAATGCCGACATCCACAGTGGCATCACACAGCCGGGGTAATATTTTCTTAGCAGCGGTCTGGAATTACTGGGTCACTTTTACATCATCGTCAATCAACACCACAGACATGTATTGCAAGCTGCCCAGCTTCATTGACATGTGTTTTCTCATCAAGAGCGACTGAGTCGGCATAGACATGTTTAGCTTTACCACAGAGATGATCATGCATGTAACCTTTCAGGTCAAGAATGCGCTCTGTCACCGTGTTGGCTGCCGGCCCTATGTTTCACAACTGAACTCTCTTTCCGCACGTACTAACTACATTATGGGTCAGTGGTCTCAGGATGTTAAATACAGTAGTTTGTGACAAAGTTTGTGCCACGCTCACATCAAGTATCTTCTTGCTAACACGGAGATTTAGAAAACAACGTTATAAGTGACGACGCATCGGTTAAAGAGAGGATTCCCAAAAAATGATGTCATTTCATGAATATGAAATAAACATTGTTTGATCATTTAAAATAACGAAGCGATACGGAAATGAATTTGAGAATAAGATAAAGGCATGGGCGGAAATCATACAAACATTTTCTGTCGCTAAACATCGTGTCTAGGGCCACAAGTTTTAGTCCTGTGTCCCACACCAAATTGTGGACTGTGTCCACCGCAATTATTTTCATGTTTACTACTTTGACCAAACATTTTAGATTTCTTGACGGTAAACATGCAGTTGAGTTTGAAAGCTCTTGCCGTGCCGACCAAACGCTAAGGAACGCACTCGGTATTACAGGTTAGTGCCATGCCAAATGCCAACCAAACGTTAAGGAACGCACTCGGTATTACAGGTTAGTGCCATGCCAAATGCCAACCAAACGTTAAGGAACGCACTCGGTATTACAGGTTAGTGCCATGTCAACCAAACGCTAAGGAACGCACTCAGTATTACAGGTTAGTGCCATGTCAACCAAACGCTAAGGAACGCACTCAGTATTGCAGGTGAGTGAAATCAATTTAGCTTAATCAATGACAAGTCACCGGTTTCTAAGTAAATAGTTCTTCAACTTCCATTTAATGCAAAGAACATTTCCGAAGACTTCAATAATAGAGATTTGATCTTTGGACTTTGGACAATTAGTTGTTGTTGTTGTTGTATGTTTCTTTAAGAAAAAATTAAATCTTGTTCCTGAGCTCTTAGTGTTGTCCCGCCCCAACCCCCGACCACCTTTTTAAAACTAAAAATAAACGTGTAAAGTTCACACGTTTTATTTCGTCACCACTAACGAGCAACGGATTGTGTGACCCGGGGGGGCCTTGCCGGCACCGAGAATAGAACCGTAACTCTCTTTTGTCTCGGTGCGGCAGTCCAGCGCACTACCGCTAGACCACCGCAGCCCTGAAACGTAAGTGATTCGATTTAAATAGTTAGTGGCGTCCACTAATGTTGTCTAATACACCAAACAGTTTGGAGCTCTGCTATAAAACAAATGACACAGTCTCATGTACTGAACAATTTGTACCACTACTATAAAACAAATGACACAGTCTAATGTACTGAACTATTTGTACCACTACTATAAAACAAATGACACAGTCTCATGTACTGAACAATTTGTACCACTGCTATAAAACAAATGACACAGTCTCATGTACTGAACAATTTGTACCACTACTATAAAATAAATGACACAGTCTCATGTACT
This sequence comes from Ampullaceana balthica, assembly GCA_944989445.1. Classification (NCBI taxonomy): domain Eukaryota; kingdom Metazoa; phylum Mollusca; class Gastropoda; family Lymnaeidae; genus Ampullaceana; species Ampullaceana balthica. The sequence continues at coordinate 25,874 of CALYLW010000562.1, forward strand.
GAACAATTTGTACCACTGCTATAAAATAAATGACACAGTCTCATGTACTGAACAATTTGTACCACTTCTATAAAACAAATGACACAGTCTAATGTACTGAACAATTTGTACCACTGCTATAAAACAAATGACACAGTCTCATGTACTGAACAATTTGTACCACTGCTATAAAACAAATGACACAGTCAAATGTACTGAACAATTTGTAACACTGCTATAAAACAAATGACACAGTCTCATGTACTCAACAATTTGGACCACTACCTACTATAAACCCACGGCAAAGTCTCATGTACTAAATGATTTTGACAACTGCTATAAACCCCAGCAGGCTCCTCACCAACCGGCCACCAGGGGGAGCAGCTCTACGTCCCGAACAATACCGTTAGATCATAATGGCGTCTTCTAACGTCTGTACGTCTGCGTTTCCTGTCATCCACGAGTGCCCTCAAGAAGGGAGATAATTGTATCGGAGATCAGAGGCCGCTCCACTACAGAGGGCATCAAGAACAACCACTGGTGATTTGAGAGTGGAGGGGTTTGAAATCGAAGTACGGGATAAAAAAGTTGAGTTAAATTGGGTTTTTGATAATCTTTTTTTTTAAATCTTCGACTAGTTTTATTTTGTAATAATGGGAGTTCGGGTCAAGTTTCGAGAGTGGCGTGATGACGCAATTGAAAATTAGTTTTACCAAATTTGTTTCAAACATGTATAAAGGGAATGAATCATTGCTCGTTATGACGCTATATTATGGATTGACCATCGCGTGCTGTGTCCTCAGCCTTCGAGACTACAACTTCCTATCACCTGTTGGTTTCGTTTAAGGTCACAAAAGTTCTCCCTGCCATTTATAAATCTCAAATAGATATGAAAATTAATACATTCCTAAAAAAATTTAAGAAATAGCATAAATATTTACTCTAAGGCTCGTAACGATTAATTTAAGTCTAAATTTAACTTTTACAGAAATAGTGAGTAACTAATTGTTATTTTTTATTAAATGAAAAAGAGTCGGTAGTTTCAGATATGGACACGCATGTGCTTAATTTAACACAATAGCACTGCTTTTCTCTTCCAAATGTCCTCAGATAGCCTACTTCGCAAACCAATCAGCGTAATTACAGAACTTGGTTCATGAAATGAACGTTTCATTTTGACAATGTTCCCGGGAGAGTTAATGAATATTTTCACAGTAGCGTGGTAATGTCAGTGTGGGGCGGAATTTAGCAATTCAATTATTGGTTTTATCCAAAATAAAATCGTGAAAAAAAAACAAACTTTTAATTGATTAATTAATCGTTAATTACCGGAGCTCTAACATGAGTGGCAAAGACGTGACGTAAAATAACGATTATACGAAGATGATGAATGCTGCAATGCATCATACGTCTTATCAGTTTCTGCTACACTTATCCCCCTTCTGCAACACAACACAAGAAATGTAATTAGTATATCGTATCAGGGGCGTCACCAGGGGGTGCTTTGGGGGCGGCCGCCCCGTGTGACACCATCAGGGAGGTAACACCAAAATGTAAAATTATGTATGTTCCCGTTATTTGGCACTGAAAGACTCGGAGGAGTTCTATGGGTTAAGTCGTTAGGGGTGACACCATGAGCTAACGCCCCGGGTGACACTAACCCTAGTGACGCCTCTGTATCGTATTACTAAATCAATAAGAAAAACTATCAAACAAAATACTTCCATAGATTAAAGTTCCCCGTTTCTAGTGAGAAACTGTTATTTCGTGACCAAAGTCCTAATTTTTGTGCAGCTATGACATCAAGAGACCAAAGCACTAGTTTTTGTAAAACTTTGGCATCGAAAGACCAAAGTTCTAGTTTTTGACCAGCTATGGCATCAAAAGACCAAAGTCCTACAGCTGTACGATAGACTCAATAAAAATGGTTTAAAACAATGAACATGACAAAGCTCAAAACAAAGAACAAAGAATATCTCAAGTTCTCCGTTATTTCCATAAATCTTCATTACTTTCCTTTAATGTCCCTCTGCATTCATCCTTCGCTTTTACTGAGTTTATCAGCTAGGCATAGAGCATAGGCAATTATTTTGATTAACTTTGTTCTGTAATCTCCGTGACGATAATAAATCATCCTTTGTTCCTGATAGATATCATTGTTTAGAGACACAGACGCAATAGGATTTTTTAATTACATTTCACAAATAAAGGTGGAATTGCTTTACTTGATTTTAAGATTATTACTACATTTAAGAGATACTAAAGACACGCAAGAGAGAAATGGAGACGAAGAGTTTGTTGGGAACAGGAAAGTTAAAGAATCGGTCCATTCAGTTAACGAAGAGATGTTTGCGCTATTGGGGATAAAATGATTATACACCGATGTTGATAGATCTAGAGAGCGTGATATTTAGTGAGCTAGATGTTGAAAGTATCTATCATATATACACGTGAGTTAGATGTTGAAAGTATCTATCATATATACACGTGAGCTAGATGAGCTAGATGTTGAAAGTATCTATCATATATACACGTGAGCTAGATGAGCTAGATGTTGAAAGTATCTATCATATATACACGTGAGCTAGATGAGCTAGATGTTGAAAGTATCTATCATATATACACGTGAGCTAGATGAGCTAGATGTTGAAAGTATCTATCATATATACACGTGAGCTAGATGAGCTAGATGTTGAAAGTATCTATCATATATACACGTGAGCTAGATGAGCTAGATCTTGAAAGTATCTATCATATATACACGTGAGCTAGATGAGCTAGATCTTGAAAGTATCTATCATATATACACGTGAGCTAGATGAGCTAGATGTTGAAAGTATATATCATATATACACGTGAGCTAGATGTTGAAAGTATCTATCATATATACACGTGAGCTAGATGTTGAAAGTATCTATCATATATACACGTGAGCTAGATGTTGAAAGTATCTATCATATATACACGTGAGCTAGATGAGCTAGATGTTGAAAGTATCTATCATATATACACGTGAGCTAGATGAGCTAGATGTTGAAAGTATCTATCATATATACACGTGAGCTAGATGTTGAAAGTATATATCATATATACACGTGAGTTAGATGAGCTAGATGTTGAAAGTATCTATCATATATACACGTGAGCTAGATGTTGAAAGTATCTATCATATATACACGTGAGCTAGATGAGCTAGATGTTGAAAGTATCTATCATATATACACGTGAGCTAGATGTTGAAAGTATCTATCATATATACACGTGAGCTAGATGAGCTAGATGTTGAAAGTATCTATCATATATACACGTGAGCTAGATGAGCTAGATGTTGAAAGTATCTATCATATATACACGTGAGTTAGATGAGCTAGATGTTGAAAGTATCTATCATATATACACGTGAGTTAGATGAGCTAGATGTTGAAAGTATCTATCATATATACACGTGAGCTAGATGTTGAAAGTATCTATCATATATACACGTGAGCTAGATGAGCTAGATGTTGAAAGTATCTATCATATATATACACGTGAGCTAGATGAGCTAGATGTTGAAAGTATCTATCATATATACACGTGAGTCTAGATGAGCTAGATGTTGAAAGTATCTATCATATATACACGTGAGCTAGATGAGCTAGATGTTGAAAGTATCTATCATATATACACGTGAGCTAGATGAGCTAGATGTTGAAAGTATCTATCATATATACACGTGAGCTAGATGTTGAAAGTATCTATCATATATACACGTGAGCTAGATGAGCTAGATGTTGAAAGTATCTATCATATATACACGTGAGCTAGATGTTGAAAGTATCTATCATATATACACGTGAGTTAGATGAGCTAGATGTTGAAAGTATCTATCATATATACACGTGAGCTAGATGTTGAAAGTATCTATCATATATACACGTGAGCTAGATGAGCTAGATGTTGAAAGTATCTATCATATATACACGTGAGCTAGATGAGCTAGATGTTGAAAGTATCTATCATATATACACGTGAGCTAGATGTTGAAAGTATCTATCATATATACACGTGAGTTAGATGAGCTAGATGTTGAAAGTATCTATCATATATACACGTGAGCTAGATGTTGAAAGTATCTATCATATATACACGTGAGTTAGATGAGCTAGATGTTGAAAGTATCTATCATATATACACGTGAGCTAGATGAGCTAGATGTTGAAAGTATCTATCATATATACACGTGAGCTAGATGAGCTAGATGTTGAAAGTATCTATCATATATACACGTGAGCTAGATGAGCTAGATGTTGAAAGTATCTATCATATATACACGTGAGCTAGATGAGCTAGATGTTGAAAGTATCTATCATATATACACGTGAGCTAGATGAGCTAGATGTTGAAAGTATCTATCATATATACACGTGAGCTAGATGAGCTAGATGTTGAAAGTATCTATCATATATACACGTGAGCTAGATGAGCTAGATGTTGAAAGTATCTATCATATATATACACGTGAGCTAGATGAGCTAGATGTTGAAAGTATCTATCATATATACACGTGAGTTAGATGAGCTAGATGTTGAAAGTATCTATCATATATACACGTGAGCTAGATGTTGAAAGTATCTATCATATATACACGTGAGCTAGATGAGCTAGATGTTGAAAGTATCTATCATATATACACGTGAGCTAGATGTTGAAAGTATCTATCATATATACACGTGAGCTAGATGTTGAAAGTATCTATCATATATACACGTGAGCTAGATGTTGAAAGTATCTATCATATATACACGTGAGCTAGATGTTGAAAGTATCTATCATATATACACGTGAGCTAGATGTTGAAAGTATCTATCATATATACACGTGAGCTAGATGTTGAAAGTATCTATCATATATACACGTGAGTTAGATGAGCTAGATGTTGAAAGTATCTATCATATATACACGTGAGCTAGATGTTGAAAGTATCTATCATATATACACGTGAGCTAGATGAGCTAGATGTTGAAAGTATCTATCATATATACACGTGAGCTAGATGTTGAAAGTATCTATCATATATACACGTGAGTTAGATGTTGAAAGTATCTATCATATATACACGTGAGCTAGATGTTGAAAGTATCTATCATATATACACGTGAGTTAGATGTTGAAAGTATCTATCATATATACACGTGAGCTAGATGTTGAAAGTATCTATCATATATACACGTGAGCTAGATGTTGAAAGTATCTATCATATATACACGTGAGTTAGATGAGCTAGATGTTGAAAGTATCTATCATATATACACGTGAGCTAGATGAGCTAGATGTTGAAAGTATCTATCATATATACACGTGAGCTAGATGAGCTAGATGTTGAAAGTATCTATCATATATACACGTGAGCTAGATGAGCTAGATGTTGAAAGTATCTATCATATATACACGTGAGCTAGATGAGCTAGATCTTGAAAGTATCTATCATATATACACGTGAGCTAGATGAGCTAGATCTTGAAAGTATCTATCATATATACACGTGAGCTAGATGAGCTAGATGTTGAAAGTATCTATCATATATACACGTGAGCTAGATGAGCTAGATGTTGAAAGTATATATCATATATACACGTGAGCTAGATGAGCTAGATGTTGAAAGTATATATCATATATACACGTGAGCTAGATGAGCTAGATCTTGAAAGTATCTATCATATATACACGTGAGCTAGATGAGCTAGATGTTGAAAGTATCTATCATATATACACGTGAGCTAGATGAGCTAGATGTTGAAAGTATCTATCATATATACACGTGAGCTAGATGAGCTAGATCTTGAAAGTATCTATCATATATACACGTGAGCTAGATGAGCTAGATCTTGAAAGTATCTATCATATATACACGTGAGCTAGATGAGCTAGATCTTGAAAGTATCTATCATATATACACGTGAGCTAGATGAGCTAGATGTTGAAAGTATATATCATATATACACGTGAGCTAGATGAGCTAGATCTTGAAAGTATCTATCATATATACACGTGAGCTAGATGAGCTAGATGTTGAAAGTATCTATCATATACACACGTGAGCTAGATGAGCTAGATGTTGAAAGTATCTATCATATACACACGTCCATGTTAACCAGCAGGTGTTTAATCACACAGCAGCGCTTATGAATTAACATTAAAAAATTGCTTCATTCTTTCATTCTGAACGCGACGTTACCGACACGCTCTCTTTTTTGACATCCTTCTCACTCTCTCTCTCTCTCTCTCACACTCTCTCTCTCTCACACTCTCTCTCTCTCTCTCACTCTTTCTCACTCACTCTCTCTCTCTCACACTCACTCTCTCTCCAATTCTCTCACTGTCTCTCTCACTGTTTCTCTCACTCTCTCTCTCACTCTCTTTCACTCTCTCTCTCCGGTTCTCTCACTGTCTCTCTCACTCTCTCTCTCTCTCACTGTCTCTCTGTCTCTCTCTCACTCTCTCACTCTCTGTCTCTATTTCTCCCCTATCTCTCTCACTCTCTTTCACACTCTCTCTCTCTCTCTACCATTCTCTCACTGTCTCTCTCTCACTCTCTCCCTGTCTCTCTCTCTCACTCTCTCTCTATTTCTCCATCTCTCTCCCTCTCTCTCACTTTCTCAGTCTCTCTGTATTTCTACCTCACTTTCACTCTCTCCCTGTCTCACTCTCTCTCTCTCTCCTTATATATATATATATATATATATATATATATATATATATATATACTAGATTGTTCTGGGGCGCGTGGCGCCTACAGCACTTTTTTTAAAAGCCCAAGTAACTTATCCTTGTTTGACAAATACGATATATTAAACTTCCTGGAATGTACACAAAGTATTTTATAATTAACCATCATCAAATCCTCATTTTACATTGTTCCCTTTTCCAAAATTAAAATATGAGCTAAAAATGACGTCATATATTTTTTTACTGCGAGACTTTAATTTAAAATTATTTTGCGCACCACCCGGTGCATTTTGTGCACCACCCGGTGCACACCTTTATTAAAATATAAGATCAAACAATGACGTCATATAATAAAATTTTACAGTGCTAATCACCACACGATTTTTTAAACTGCTATAGACTGTTTTACATCGTTCCTCAGCGTTCCACATCTATCCAGTGAGCCAGTTACTTGGACTATTATTTTATTTACTATGGGTTGTAGGGTGCCTATCGCGCCCACTTTTTTGTTGTCAAAACCCCAAGTAACTTATCATTGTTTGATAAATACGAAATATTAAACTTCCTGAAATGTACACAAAATATGTTATAATTATAAATCCTCAAATCCTATTTTTACATCGTTCCTTTTTCCAAAATTAAGATATAAGCTAAAACAATTGCGTCATATAATTTTTTTTACAGCGCGTCTTTAATTTGTAATTAATTTGCACCTCTTTTGATGCACACCTTTTATTAAATATAAGATCAAACAATGACGTCATATAATATTTTTACAGTGCTAATCACAACATAATTTTTAACTGATATTGACTGTTGTACATCGTTTCTCAGCGTTCCACATCTATCCAGCTAGCCAGTGAGCCAGTGACTTTGACTATTATTTTATAGTAGTGTCTCACCCGTCAAAAATGACGGAAGTTTTCAAAATAAATACACATCAGATTAAAAAATAACGTAATACAGAAATTTCATTTATTAGCTTTATTTTTATTTGATTCATTTATTATCATATTGAACAATTTTATGCGGAACGTTCCAAAAGTGTTATTTTTGGTGTAGTAATTTGGTGCACTGCTTTCTAAAATTAGAAAAGCATTACAATACAACCATACAGACGACGGAAATTATGTATATTGATATAAATCAAAATAAAAATCAAATAAAAATAAAGAAAATAAATGAAAGTTCTGTATTACGTTATTTTTTAATCTGATGTGTATTTATTTTGAAAACTTCCATCATTTTTGACGGGTGATACACTATAAAAATATTTCCTACATACCATTACTATCTCCCTGACGCTTGTCACTACCGCACTGTTCACCCGACGTTGATCACTCAAACCAACTGTAAATCAATTTCTCAGCCAATACTCAGTCTTTGAAGACTACTATTTGTTATCGAATGTAATTGTACTGAATTAAATCATGAAGACACTTTTATTGGGAATGACATGCTTCCCCATCCCCGTGGCCATGAGGACAAAAACTAACAGGTGTGTCTTTGAAAATAGTTCCACAATTTGCCTGGAATAATTTCGCAGTTCTAAAAATAATATCACAGGAAAATAACTCACAAAAAATGTGCAAGGAGGGAAAAAAAGAGTTAAAAAAACAAGTTTTTGACTATAAATCCTTTATATAGAAGACAACTAAAAGAGTGTTCATTATAAGACAATCCAAAAATACACAATGTTAGTTATTTCTCGTAAAACATGTTTAATATAATGCGCACCGATCGGGAATATATTTTTAAAATTTATTGTCAATATAATACGCACCGAATCGCGCAACAGGAAAGTATTAAAAAGGTAATGCAATACAATACGCACCGCGACACTCTATCTCAAAAATTAACATGATACATAGAGATAAATAAAATAATATAAAAATGCAATAATTTAATTACAATACATTCGATCGATCTGAAATTTTGACACATCATTTGTATCATCGGCACAAAACTGCCTGCAAATTTTCTGCTCGCTGGCTTACGAGGAAGTGGGTTAGAAATTGATCCAAACTGTTTTTGGCAAACAAGCAAGCTAGCAAGGGCTCAAACAGACACCACAATTTAATATAAAGGATTTAAAAAAGGGTTGTGCTTATAATTTTTTACTCAAAACAACACAAAGGATCCAAATTTCAAGGGGAATTTATTTGTTAAATAAATAGTTTTAATTTTGATTAATTATAAATATAAGTAGCGCAGCCCAACACGGACCGCTTATATCCCTCCCTCGGGGCTTTTTTTCCTCTACCTCAGTGGCGGATTTAGCTATAGGGCAGGGGGGGCGGCTTGCCCCCCCACGCCCCTGTTGGGTCTAAACTGGCGCCCCCCTAAAGACGCCCTCGATGAACACCAAAAAGGTGTCACAAGAGCAGAAAAAATGATTTCTAAACACGAAACTTGTAATCAACACCAAATTGCTTGCTAAAAATTGAATATCAAGGGATGAAACGGTAATATCTGGTTTAAATCAATCACTCGCATCTGAATTATCGGCGACAATTGATAATTAAGTTAAGTCTGCACAATTATTTTCTTTAATTATTGAATCAACCATTGATATATTTAGAATTGATCAGATGTCAGTTTCTTTACATTCAGTTTTAAAATCAGGACATGTTGTGGAGAGATTTATAGGCTTTTATACTTTGGTAAACAGCGGCTGAATAGCGAATAGTGCGCTCGCCTCACAAGCTGAGGGGCGTGGCATCTAGCCCACGTTAAAGCCACAATAAAAATAAATAGAGGTAAAAAAAAAGATTTTAAAAAACCAAGTTTTTATAAGTGTACTAAAAAGAAGAAAATGATTTAAAACTTATCAATTCAAGTTCATGTACTTTGATTTAATATGACTAAAAACTTGGGGCGGGTTTTTGGTATAAAAGTTAACTGAGATCTATGAGTGAGAGAATGAGTGAAATGCATTATGTAAAACCTCATAAGCGCCCTCATAAATAAAAAATGCTCCCGCATTTGCTGAGAAGATTTTAACGGAAATAAAAAAGTGAAATATTGATTTCACACTCTGTCGAGGACAGGCATACTCTGGAATTAAGAGTGGCCTTTAAACTCATATAAAGAAACTTTCACCCAATTATTGTGCCCATGTTTTGAATTTGGTTACTATCGAAGCAATGTCTGTAAACAGTGGTATACAGTTGTTTTTGGCGCATATTTAAGGTTGTATGCAGGGCCGTCTTAACGCATAGGCCCGATGGGCATTTGCCCGGGGGCCCACGAGCATAGGGGCCCCATGGGAATATGTTTAGTTATATATATTATATATATACGTCTTTTATTCCTGCGGGCCCAACACTATTTCTTTGCACGTGGGCCCAACCTGGTGTAAAGACGGCTCTGGTTGTATGCATGCCTTTCATCTAGTTTACCACGTCTACATACTCTTAAAGAATACCAGAAATATCAATATGAATCAACAGTAGATACTCTGAAACGACTTTCTGATACAAAATGTGCACGCCGTAAGCATGCAGTTGTTGGATCATTCTCTGCTATTCTAGCCACACTTGATTCAAGGGAATCAACAGAATAGAAAGGAAGTGTCAGAGCAGAAGCTATGTGACTATGTGTTTTAACAACAAAATATTCTTTTGCTTTTCTGATGCTATTTGTACAAAAGTTATCTTAATGTTATCAAACTAATTTCAATGGCTTTGCAAAACAATTGATCGATGTTGGACAAAATAAGTTTGTTGATATGAGAAGCGATGAAGCTTTTGAAATGCTGAATGTAGGTGTCAAATCATTTATTAACGAAAATGGTTCCAAACTAGATGTTAAAACAGAATTTAAAGAAAAGCGAATTGCAAAAACGAAAAGCATGACAGGCGAACTTAGCAGTGATGTAAGGGCTGATGATCCAACTACACGCTTTAAATCTGAAACGTACGTCACTATCTTGGATTCACTTGTAACACAAATAGATGATCGATTTAATGAATTTTGGTGCACAGTTACTTATTTCTATTGTATTGATCCATCACAAATGTTGTAAGAAAATAAAGATTCTTTTCAAAGTTTATGCAAAATTTACAAACACGACATTAACCTTGAAGAAGCAATCGTAGAATATAAGATTTGTATGCATTAATACAATAGCGTTCTGCTAGTACACTACAACTTAAAAAGGTTAGGCCATTCTTGACTGAAAAACTAATGGCATCGGGTCTCACTAATTTGTCAATATTCTATAAAATTTACATGACTCTTCCTGTTAGCAGTGCTACTGCTGAAAGATGTTTCAGTAGATTGAAACTCATCAAAAATTATTTGCGCTCAACAATGACAAACGAACGTCAGTCTGCATTGGCATTAATTTCAATTGAACGTGATCTAGCTGAGAAAGTTGACTATGAATCAACGATAAATCGTTTTGCTAAAATGAAATCACGTAGAAAGCAATTTATATAGGGCTCACGGCTCTTTCTTATCTTATCTGTTACAGACGCTCCTTCTATACAGACTAATATTGCGTCATATGCTTATCCATGGTTTGTATTTAGTCCTGCATTCTTATTAGAGTTTTGAATGTTTATTTAAGGAATTTACAATCATTGTTTGTGTAAAGTTCATAAATTTTCCCAAAGTTTGATGCTCAAACTTTCAGTGATAAATTTTTTTTTAAATTCTGAAGTAAATTGTTTAGTTTATTTATAAGTATAATATTATTGGCACTCTTTGTGTGTGTGTTACTAATCCTGACCAATCCACTCCACCAAAGTCTCTGTGTTTTTCATTACAAGCTTTTATTTAACTCACACTGTTTGTATGTTGTATCCGTCAAATCTTGTAACGTAAAATTAAACCACTTCTGATGGTACTAGAGATCTCAAAATTTTACCACAGATAGATCTTGGATGACAATACATTGTATCAAAATTTCAGATCGATCGAATGTACCGTAATTAAATAAATGCATTTTTACGTTTATCTTTATATATAAGCTGTATTCGTGCTATTCTTGACTTTCACGTGAATGTCACCGGAGTTCACAACGAGCCATGGATGACGACATTCCAGGTGTTAAACAGCTCAGTAATTCGAAACTAAATCTAAATTGACATGATAATACAAGAGGAACAACTGGTATTTGTGTAGCCTAGTTGGCCCAATTGTTAGCTTAATGGATTTTCGACCTGGAGGTACTGGGTTCAATTTTCAGTTGGGGAAACTGTTATTTTTTAAATACATAAATTTGTAATTAATAATCTATCTTTTTACCACTATCACATTTAAGTTATAGACAACGAAGTTTGACTAATTAAATTGAGTTGATTATGTCAAAAAATTGATTAAAAAATTGTGTTACTAAAAAGTAGAAAATAAAATATTTAAAAAATCTTTTTTTAAAAGGACGCGCTTTTATTTACATATAGAAAGTGCACTAAAAAGAAGAAAATACAAATTTTCAATCCGTGAACCTATCGCTTGCACATAAAAGCGTGGGGCCCTCATCACAACTCGCAATCATGTACAAAGCTGCGAAAGATAAATACAAATTTATATGAATATTAATAAACATTTAAAGTTTCACAACTTTGATCATATACATGCTACTATCATATTAATTAGAAAAATTTATCTATATGCAAAAGAGTAGTTGCAATAAGAAATGAGTTGTGATGGGCGCCCCACGCTTTTATGTGCAAGCGATAGGTTCACGGATTGAAAATTTTTATTTTCTTCTTTTTAGTGCACTTTCTATATGTAAATAAAAGCGCGTCCTTTAAAAAAAAGATTTTTTAAATATTTTATTATTTGTAGCATCAGATTACCTGGTCTTAAACTGAACCATTTTGCCAGATAAAATTCTCATTTCATTCTTTCAGATAGAAAAGTATTACAAGAACTAAAAACAGTAGCTCTTAAAATTTTATTAGTAAAAATAAGTTGTTCTCTTTGAAACTAAGTTCATAATTTACTGTCATCTTTTTATCCTACATATGATATATGCATATAATACGTATATGATATATGATTTCTTTAATTACTTAGGCCTTTTATTAATTATTAACATTTTTTAAAATACATTATATTTTGTTTTATTTGTGACCTATTACTCTCCTGAATATAAAGCAATTGTTTGTATATTGAAGAGATTCATTGCAATGGTTTGATGTAAACAAAAATAATATTAAATAATGTACTTTGAATGATCAACACAGCATTTATTATTTAACACTTAGTCACTTAGTTATTTGTTTGAGTTGCTGTCAGTGCTATTTATGGCAAGCTGAACAAACTGATGAGTCATCTTGCAGATAGTACAACAAACTATTGGAGGCATATAAAAAATTTAATTAAATTCTACCTCATTATAAAAACATTTTAGAAGTTTTATTTAGCCCAAAGACTATAAACTTATTATGCTGAGTTTTCTATGTTAATGTCTGATAGGATATTCAGCAATTGAAAGTGAAAACAAAGGATTATGAGAAATTTAGATTTCGTCACAAATAACAGCCCCCAAATTAACTACCATTTTCATAAATTCAATTGATTAACCATATCTACTTAAGACTAGATGTTTCTTTTTGTCTGCAGCAGTCTCTTAAGATGAAAACGTATTAAAGTTAAAGTAAAACTCACATTTAAAGTGAGCAGAAAAGTTTTTTAACATAAAATATAGCAATAAGAGTGAATCTCATATCAAATTTCTAATCTACATTGCAGAACCAGCAATTTAGACAAATGAATTTTATTTCAGCACCTATAAATATTTGCACTAAGTGCATGAATAAAAAAAATTTTTGCGGCGCCCCTTGAAATTCTCCTCGCCCCCCCACGAAGACAAACCTAAATCCGCCACTGCTCTACCTCCTCCCGTTTCATAAACCAATGTATACAAATTGTCACTTCATGGAGTTAAGTAGAATTTAGAATAAAATAAACTACAGCACGTTGACGTGACTTCCTTGTGTTTAGTACTATTTGTTATGGCTATACTATTACTATTTGTCTCTGGGGGGAAAAAGTGGGGGTGGGGGGCGTCCGCCAAATGTAGAGCTTTTAGAGACACCAGTGAGAGCCAGTAGACTTTGGGGAGGGGAGAAAAAGGAAAATGAGCTGTGCCAATGCTCTAAATCAGTGTTTCTCAAACTTTTTAGTATGGTGGACCGGCAGGAATTTTTTCCATTGCACCAGGGACCAGTGAACTATTTTCCCTGCACTGACAATTTTTCCTGTCATTTTTTTTTAGAACATCTGCGGACCGGCAGCGGATGGCCCATGGACCGGCACCGGTCCGCGGACCACCACTTTGAGATGCACTGCTCTAAATGTAACACATTTGAATTTCAAAATGTATGTTTTGACTTGACTAGTGTAATATCAAAACGCGATTTAAAAATAAAAAACAGTCCCTCACATTCATGATCTTCGTGAATTGCTATAAAAGATGTGAGGTGCGAGTGTACAACATTTTTAGGTGATGGTGGTGCGTGAGAGGAACAATAAAATCACGAAAAGAGACGACGAGCTTGGACGAAATACTTCCTAAAACAACATTCGACCGTAGCGTGCGTTATTCATTTATGCACCCGTATCAGGATGATTTGTGGTTTAACTCGAGTGAGTCTTTGTACTCTCTAAACGCTATTATACTTCCTAGCAGTTTGCACTTTACATTAATGTAGGCTCCGCAGCCCCGGGGGTGCAGGGGAGGGTGTGTGGGGTGAAGCAACATCCAGACATTGGGGGAGGGGATGTGAAAAACTACAAGTCCTTTACCGGTAACCCTCCCGGAGCTCTTTGCGGTCTTTATATGGTAAGTTAATTACAGAGAGATAATAAAAGGAAAAGATGATTTTTTATTTTTAATGAGCGCTTTATCTTGTGTAAACCTTGGTTTGTCCTGAACCTACGAGAGCTTACTACACAGCAGTCTGCAACACCATTTCTTGCGGTATCTATCTATTTTAACACCTGACTAATCGATTCTTGCATTTCACTTACAATTGCGTGTTGAATGGATTATAGCCGGATTATGGGGTAACTAGATTTTTTTACTTCCGTAAAATGTGCATAATCTGAATTGTTATTTTTTTTTAATTAGTATTATTTCCTCTTTTTGTGTGTGTGCATTATTCCACACCCCATACAACCCCACTCCCTTCCAGCACCACCCCACCCCAAACACACACAAGTTCCCTCGCCTCTAGCTAGGGGGTAAAGGTGAATTTTTATAGGCGTGAATAATTTCTGAATGAATTTTGCAGCTTTGGGCGTTGCAAAAGGAGATGCTCTTCCAATGTCGTCCTAAACGCCACCCCCTCCACACACTCATATCGTTGCTGGGGGCCTTTGATTCACATATACACCCTACCTGGTACTCAAATGTCCGGGTACACATATATCCGGGTACACATATGTCAGGGCACACATATGTCCGGGTACACATATGTCCGGGTACACATATGTCGGGTACACATATGTCCGGGTACATGTATGTTCGATTGCCCGGGACGGCCTGTGCAAACTTTGACCGGATAGCCGATGGCATGGACATGCACGACGTTGTTGTTCATCAACGGGGGGGGGGTCTTCGACCTTTTGAATAGCGAGGAGGGTCACGCTTTTAAAATGCGTGGAAACATGAAAAAGTGGAAGTGCATGCTCACAAAATAAACTGCCACATTCATTGACTATCATATCTTTGGGAATTTTTTCTCCTCAACAATCTCGCGAAACAAGATATTTGCATAATTAATTTTAGAAGTTGTTCTTTTCTTTAAAATAAATAATTAATGAATAAATAAAATTAAAAAAACAATTCATCGCAGTGAACTTGAAAGTTTGAATCATCTCAAAGAAGTCAATAACATGGTTTCTGAACAGTTTTTCATAGATTGCCATAACAAGAGAAACAAAGAATTAAAATCAACAGAAATGTAATTGTGGTGTTTTTTAAAAAAGCACATTTAACTGAAAGGTACGCCAGTTACTTATTTCATTTTAAACATGTATTTAATAATTAAAAGCCAGTGTTGATGTTTAAGTTTTTCAAGTAAAATCAGTTCTCAAATCAGTTAAGAGTCCAATTATAAAATATATATATAAAATCGTCACACCCCAATGGGTGAAGTTTGTATTCTTTGTAAGAAACAGTTCGTTGAGCTTTCTGCTATTGAAAAATGAAAAATTCTCACCACCAACTTCTTCTCCCGCCTCGTTGCAAACAACTCCCGACTACTGCATGAGCGCCAACATCTTATTCCGTTTCATCGCCAACATCTTCTTCCGCCTCGTCGCCGACATCGTCGTCCGTTTCTATCGCCAACATCTTCTTCTTCCTTCCGCATCGTCGCTAACATCTCCCGGTTTCCCGCCTCGTCGCAGGCATCTTCCGCCTGGTCGCCATCATCTTTTGTTTTCGTTGCCAACACCTCTTCCGTTTCTTCCTTCATCGCCACCATCTTCTCCGCCCATCGCCAACATCTTCTTCTCCGCGATCCTCGCCAACATCGTCTTCCGCTTCATCGCCAACATCGTCTTCCGTCTCATCGCCAAGATCTTGTACCGTTTCATCGCCAACATCTTCTTCTGTTTTATCGCCAACATCTTCTCCCGCCTCGCCAACCATCTTCTCCCGCATCCTCGCCAACAGCTTCTTTCGCTTCATCGCCAACAGTCGCCTGCCGTTTCATCGCCAACATCTTGTACCGTTTCATCGCCAACATCTTCTTCTGTATCGTCGCCAACATCTGCTCTCGCCTCTTCACCAACATCTCCGCCCCCCTCGTCGCCAACATCTTCTTCCGTTCGTCGTCAACATCTTCCTCCTTGTAGCAAGCACCTTCTAAGTGATGACAACTGATAGAAAGAGTTTCTTCCTTTTCTTCTTGCTTAGTTTCAATAGTTGAGCAAACGGCACGTCAACATTTGCTTACAAACACCGATGCGTGCTGAATGCCATAACTATAGCAAACAAGGCGCATCCCAGTTTCTCAGCGGTGCAACTTAGTGCACGAAGTATATATAGATACACAGGGTATTATTCCGGAGTTGAGTTGCCGCCATGGGGAGTGGTTAGGGCATGTGGATAAAGCCGTGCGCAAACTTTGAATCCAAGTTCAAAATATGACGTACTGCCGTATCTCACCCACACCCCGCCCTCACTTCAACATGTCCCCTCTCATTCTCTTACTCCCATCTTCTCACTCTCATTAATTGGTCCTCTCTCTTCATTCCCCTATCCTCTCTCTCTCGCTTTCTTCTACCTCTTTTCAACCCCTCCCCCAATTATAACCTGCATGTGGAAAGAAAATCCAGCAGCCCCGAGCCTAGTGCTCTTCATGGTCTTCGCAGAAACTCCCCTCAGCTCTCCCGCCCCTAAGGGACTTAACAGCTGAGAGACCCCCAACCCACCACGGAACTGTCGCTTCTGAAGCAACTACAGCAACATCAACAACACTTTAAACAACATCAACTACAGCAACAACATTTACAACAACATCGACAACAATAATCACCAGATTGACTCCTATTTCATCACAA
Source organism: Ampullaceana balthica (assembly GCA_944989445.1). Classification (NCBI taxonomy): domain Eukaryota; kingdom Metazoa; phylum Mollusca; class Gastropoda; family Lymnaeidae; genus Ampullaceana; species Ampullaceana balthica. The sequence goes on from CALYLW010000562.1 coordinate 43,088, forward strand.
CGCGCGTCTCATATCTAATGCAGACAACTTATGAAAACAACAGCCACAATAAAACCATCCTCAACAACAAGAACAGTGACTCCTAGTTCACAAGAGATGGCAAATATACTTATCCTCGGTTTGTTTTATCTTAGTTAGCTTTCCGCCGCTGACCATTTACCTTTTATTGTAATTACTTTTTTTAAAAATAAATACAAGCAAAAGCTGCATATTATCGACTTTAAAGCATTTAATAGAACTTGCAAAGTATAATTTAAAATTTAAAAAACCCGTAAAAAAAAGTTTTTTGACTATAAATCCTTCATAAACGAGACATAACTAAAAGAATGTTTATTATAATACGCAGCGCAAGAATTTTTTTAAAATCCAAAATGTAGTTATGTCATGTAAAACATGTTTAATACTAGTGTATTACTATTACCCGTCAAAAATGACGGAAGTTTTCAAAATAAATACATTTCAGCTGAATCTATTTATTTTGAAAAAATACACATCAGAATAAAAAAAATGTAATACAGAACTTTCATTTATTTTATTAATTTTTATTTGATTCATTTATTTTCATATTGCACAATTTTATGTGGAACGTTCGAAAAGAGTTATTTTTTGTGCAGTAATTGGTGCGCTAAATTTCTAAAATTATTAGCGTCACAGGCAGGACGGGACGGATGTGACATACATTGCAAATTATGTATGTTGATAATGCAACACCGATCGGGAATATATTTTTTTAAAGTGGTCTCAATATTATAGGCCCCTTATTGTTGCGACAGGAATATTGTTCAATATAATATAGCACCACGACACTCTAGCACAAAAATTAACATGTTATAGACATAAATAAAGATAATCTAAAAATTCATTTATTTAATTACACTACAAACGATCGATCTGAAATTTGATACATTATTTTTTATCAATCGGCATGAGTCTGCCTGCAAAATTTCAGCTCGCCAGAATACGGGTGAAGTGGGTTAAAATCGATCCAAAGCTTTTTTTCGGCAAGCAAGGCCGCCTCAAACAGCGCCACGAGTTAATATAAAGGATATTCTTTAAAAAATGAAAAAAACACAAGTTTTATTACTATAAAATCCTTATGTACGAGACATAACTAAATTATTATAATGTCGTAGCGCAAGACAATCCAAAAATACAAAATTGTAGTTATGTCTCGAACACCATGTTTAATATTATGCGCACCGATGGGGAATATATTTTTATAAAGTATTCTCAATATATACGCATCGAATCGCGCAACAGAAAGCGATTACTAACACAACCTGTAAAAAACCGAAGTTTTCTCTATAAATTCCTTTATGTACTAGACGTAACTAAAAGAATGTTCATTATAATACGCAGCGCAAGACCATCCAAAAATACAAAATTGCAGTTGTGTCGTAAAACATGTTTAATATAATGCGCACCGATCAGGAATATGTTTATAAAAAGTGTTGTCAATAAAATACGCACCTTATTGCGCGACAGAAAGGTTGTTCAATATAATACGCACCGCGACGCTCTATCTCAAAAAATAGCATGATACATAGGAATAAATAAAATAATCTAAAAAAATCAATAATTTAATTACGGTACATGCGATTCGATCTGAAATTTTGATACATTGTTTTTATCATCGGTACGAAACTGCCTGCAAAATTTCAGCTCGCTAGCTTACGAGAAGTGGGTTAAAAATCGATCAAAGTTTTGGCGACAAGCGAGCAAGGGTGCAAGCAAGCCCAGACACCACGAGTTAATATAAAGGATTTATAAAAAAACCGTAAAAAACCAGTTTTTGACTATAATCCTTTATGTACGAGAAGTAACTAAAAGAATGTTCATTATAATACGCAGCGCAAGACCATCCAGAAAATACAAAATTGCAGTTTGTGTCGTAAAACATGTTTAATATAATGCGCACCGATCAGGAATATGTTTATAAAAGTGTTGTCAATAAAATACGCACCTTATTGCGCGACAGAAAGGTTGTTCAATATAATACGCACCGCGACGCTCTATCTCAAAAAAATAACATGATACATAGAATAAATAAAATAATCTAAAAATTCAATAATTTAATTACGTACATGCGATCGATCTGAAATTTTGATACATCGATTATATTATCTGCACAAAACTGCCTGCAAAATTCAGCTCGCTAAGCTTATCTTATCTTATCTGTTTACAGACGCTCCTTCTATACAGAAGATTATTGCGTCCTACGCTTATCTATGGTTTGTGTTTAGTCCTGCATTTTTATTAGAGATTTAAATGTTGATAAAGTGTTGGTTTTCCTGGATTCTTCAGGCAACCCATTCCACGCCCGAATTCCGGACGGGAAGAAGGAAAACTTGTATGTGTTTGTTCTTGCATACGGAATAAGAAAGGTGTTTTTATCCTTATGTCTATCTGAGGGTTGTATTAAGTTATCTTTGTGTTGTATTTCTAAATTAGAATTAATTGCTTTATGTATGATTACTACTTTGCTCTTGGTTCTTCTATCCTCTAGTGTTTCAAGGTTTAATGATTTAACTAATGGTGTTATTCTTGTCAGTTTCGAATATTCTCCAGTAATGAATCTGGCAGCTCTTTTTTGAATTTGTTCTAGTTTATCAATGTTTTCTTTGGTGGATGGGTCCCATACAGAAGATGCATATTCTAGTACAGGTCTCACCAAAGTGAGGTAGCATTTTAGTTTTATATCTCTATTACATTTGTTAAAGTTCCTTTTTATAAAGCCTAAGGTTTTGTTTGATTTTTTAATAACTTCATTGACATGGGGATTCCATGATAGTTTCTCATTTATTAAGACTCCTAAGTATTTTGCATCTTTAGTTTGGGTCAGTTCTTTTCCATGAATGTAATATTTTGAATTTATTTGTTTCTTTTTCTTTGTTACTCTTAACAGTTGACACTTTTCTGGGTGGAAAGACATACTCCAGTTAGTTTCCCATTTTATCAATTCATCTAAGTCTTTTTGTAAAATTTTGCTATCTTGTTCTGATTTAATTGTTCTATAGATTATACAATCATCAGCAAATAACCTAACTTTTGTACCTGTTGAGATGTTGTTGGGTAAATCATTTATATAAATTAAAAAGAGTAAGGGACCTAGCACAGTTCCTTGTGGAACTCCTGAGTTAACCTTTATTGGTGCAGATTTAGATCCATTAATTATTACAGTTTGCTCCCTGCCCAAAAGGAAGTCTTGGATCCAGTGATGTAAGGAACCTGAGATTCCAAAGTAGTTAAGTTTTTTAAGTAAACTAAGGTGGTGAACTTTGTCAAATGCTTTTGAGAAGTCTAGTAATATTGTATCTATTTGATCATTTTTGTCTAAGCCTTTTGATAGTTCATCTATTAAACCTATTAATTGTGTTTCACATGATCTGTTTTTTCTAAAGCCGTGTTGATGTGGGCATAGGGCATTATATTTGTCAAGGTGGTTAACTATTCTACTATATATTATGTGTTCTAGTAATAGACGAGGAAGTTGGTTAAATATCGATCCAAAGTTTTTTCGACAAGGGCTCAGAGACCACGTGTTAATATAAAGGAATTAAACAAGGGGGAAATATTTCTTATAAAAAAGTTTCTAGTTTCTAATTATTAATTTATTTAGTCCAGATAATTTTCATTATAAATATGGAGAAATTGAGGTAAAAGACTTCTCATAACGATGTATTGATGTATGAATCTGAAAGGGAAGAAAATTACAAATGTAGTGTTTTGTATACATATTTTTAGGACACGTTTAATTGTTTGATTTATCTATAATTATTTACATGCTTATGCCTAATGAAAATAAAAACGTGCATTGTGTAGCAATGAACGGCAATTACTTGCATACCCAATGGACTGTGATTTTATCCTTGCCCGTGTGGAATATGTTTTTATTTTATCTATTGGTGTTGTGGTCACGTTCTTTGCGATTATTATTTTGAAATTTTAATTAATGGCTTGGGATTTATGCGACCACCTTATCAGAAAATTGAATTAGACCCGAGGTGTGTCTTAAGGAAGATAAAATTTGAAGTTACTTTTTATAAAACTTCAATGAGCACTGGACCTCTTGTAGTTGGTTCATATAACTTCTTTTGTTTTTGACAGATCTCCAAATTTGTTTTATACATTACTGCACATATTGATATGTCATTCACAACGTTGATTCATCGTGTTTCATTAATAATAATAATAATAATAACCCACTTTTCAGACCATGACGGTCAATGGGGCAAGTGAAGTAGCGTTCACAAGTTTCATTGGGCCACCGCTAGCGAGCAGTACCGAAGCTCGAACCCGTGACTCGAGTTTTGCCTCGGTTCGTCAGTCCAGCGCGCTACCACTTAGACCACCGCGAATAGCTTATCATAAGTATTAATATATCATTTTATATCTTGAAATATCATCAGGTCTTACGATATAATATATTGCATACGTTGATATTACATCGCATATGTTGTTAGATAATCGTCTCTGTATATATTTCAGTATGTTGATATAATACATATCAACATCACTTAATCCACTGATGTCTCAATGTTGGTGTAAATAGATCACGGTTCGCGCTGATCTATCATAGTTTGTGTAGATAGATATAGCATAGCCTGAAATCTTGGAATTTAAGTGATTTCTAACCAACATTTGCTTAGAGGATATTTCTCTTTCCTCAATGAAATTAAGAGGAAGTCAAATGACGTCCTTTTCACTTGAGTCGGAAGAATTGCTTCCACACCGGTCTATACGAAAGCAAAGAATCACTTTTTGAGATTCCTATTGAGACGATTGTTTTGGTGGCATTGCCGTTTCCCTGAAGTCGACCACTCTCTAAAGCCTTCCTGTAGCCACAAGTCCTAGATTGTTTCCTTGGCGTGACGCCGTCAAAAGCTGGAACTTTCTACGAGAAAGTAAAGAGCAAAGAATTTATTTAAGACGGCTTCTTTAACTCTGGTTCAATTGGGGCTTCGAGTCGGGGCGGGAGATTTAAGTTGTGGTTGTCGGTGGCGTAGTGTGGGGTGACAACAAGACCTTCTAGATATTGTTGGGTGGGGGTAGGTGACACCCATCTAAGTATGAGGTGAGTATAAATTTCAGCACCCTCCCCCCCACACACACACACACAAATCTATCCCCCATTAGCATTTATCCAGGTAACAAAGTAAAATTTGGTTAGGGTCAAACATTGGTTTCGTTTTTAGCGCAATTTTCCTTGGAAAAACTGCCTTTATAGATTCGAAATGTCTTTAACGCTTGCACATGCAACTCTTCCTGAACCATTCCAGATAGTGGGTTCGGGTCTTTTTGCAAATATGCTAAGGAGGTTCCAAGGATATGCAACGTCCAAAAAAATACCGAAAAGGTTCACTGAATTTCCTGGAAAATAAAAAAAAACGGAGAAAATATCAGTATTATTGTCAATTTCTCGCCAACCATAAAATCTATCGGGTTGAAACAAACGTGAAACAATAGCAAATAATATTTAGAACAAAGCTGTAGAAGTAATTTTTAAAAACCTACCATTCGTTCTACTCCCGTAATTTTAGAAAGCAATTTTTGAAAAGCAATTGTTTTGTTTAGTTTCAAAATTATTGATTTCCCTTGATAAAAAATCGGAAATTCCTTGTCGGAAATTGCGTTTAAATACTCATTCGAGTTTTTATTTCTTGTTTGGGGCTGTCCATAAATTACGTCACGCTCCAGAAAGGGGGGGGAGGGGTGTAAGAAAGTGTGACAGTTTGTGACAGGGGGAGGGGGGTCTGACCAATATTTGACGTCATGGTGTTTTATATTAAATTTTAATTATTCTGTTAATAAAAAGCAACATTTTTGTTCGAAAGTGGGACGTACTTTAGGGGGGGGAGTGTCCAAGATTTGTGACAGTTTGTGACAGGGGGAGGGGGAGTTAAAAGGGTCAAAATAGCGTGACTGTAACTATTAAATATGTTTCTCTTTATGTAGGCGTTCTCACAGTACATAATCTTGTGCACAATAATCCACTGAAGAACTTGTTTATACAAAACAACTTTAATATATATACTATGTACACATAAATATCATTTGAGGTAATATAACGTGGAAATCTTGAGGCACACACACATCCTTCCTTGATGGAAGTCTTCTAACAACTGTTCGCCCAACACTTTCAACCAATAGGAATGCTCCTTTCTTCCCGCGTCCACAATTCACGTGACCTTACGTCACAAAATTATGTTAATCACATGTGACAGTGACGTACTTTATGGACGGTCCCTATCAAAATCGCTTCGTTTATTATAAAACTAATGTACGTAAACAATAAGAACTAAAAAGGAGTATTCGTATTTTAGGCAAATTAAATTTTCATTTTCTATTTTCATTTATATTTTCTTTAATACGTTTTTTTTCATAACTGCAAAATAAATTAGTTGTTAGCGAACTTAAAATATATTTCTAGCAGTATATTTCTCGACCACTCAGCAATGTTCAACAAATACTAGAATATGCATCTTCTGTATGGGACCCATTGTTACGGTCAGATGTTGTGGTGTGGGGATGACTACGCATAAATGGGGTTGTGAACACTTGTCCTCGTGGAACGGGGGGGCGGGTGAACTCAAGGTACGTGCAAGTTGTAATGAATTGACAGGACCACGGTCAAAGGGAGACATGGTGATTGACCCAGGGGCCAGTCAAAAACCAGTCGGACAAGACGGGGTATAAAATGGGTCACATTGTGTGTCGCTGTGAGATTGTTAAGTTGCCAAGTAGCAGACAGGTGAAAGACGTACGATAGAGTGTGGAGTTTGTGAACGTAGTCCAATCCGGTCAAGCTGGGCCGAGGACTCTGGATGGTATGACCATCAACTGTAAACTGCCAATTGTACTGTACCATAAATATGTTCAAAGCTTCTGGATGTCATTAAACTTATGTTGAAAGAAAACAACCCAGCGTTGCTAAGTCTTTTACCCGTCTACGTGGTAAATATCTGTGGCTAAGGGGGAACCTCAACCCCTAGACAACGACTCCGCCACAGTGGGGGCCCCGTCGAAAAACCGAGCCAAGACGCTGTGCATCAAGACACGTCACTAAAGGAGAAACGACGAAAAACACATCAACGAACTGGCCGTACTAGCCATCCCGATAGCAAGATCATCACGAGAGCGTAGGGCTTACACCTCGTAACGACGAGACCAGGGGTGTTGAAGACAGCCGTTGCAGTGATGTTACAGACAGCCGTTGCAGTGATGTTACAGACAGCCGTAGCAGTGATGTTACAGACAGCCGTAGCAGTGGTGTTACAGACAGCCGTTGCAGTGGTGTTACAGACAGCCGTTGCAGTGGTGTTGTAGACAGCCGTAGCAGTGGAATTGCAGACAGACGCAGAAAGGGAGGCCATACAGACTACACCCGGAAGAGCATCGGAGGAATAACGAACACTAACTTAGATAGTAACACAGAAGCTGACTACAGCCTGGACAACTTCGAGGTTACAACCTCAGTAATACGTGACAGTGAAGGCGGTGACTTTGTGACTCTCTCGCCTATGGATACTGATACTGCCCTGGTATAATGTGTTTTTCTTATGTATGGGTACTATTTGTGTGGTAATTTCTATCGTACAGGCAAGTACAACTTAATTTCTAATATTAAATTAGTATGTTTTAGATATTATATATTATATATTTGTATATGATGAATCCCCAAATTGTATTATTGAGATAGTAGTTTTGTAGATTGAGTATTGTTATATTGGGTCCCTAATACAAAACGATAGGAAGACGGTAGACGAATTTGAGATTGTGACCGTAGAGTAACTACTAATATAGAAACATCGACATGGAATTGCCTAATGTAGAAAAACTGAGACAAAGTGCCCGGGAGCTGGGATTTGAAGGGGAGGAGGCAAAGAGATGGGTTATAGAGGCGTACAAGAGGGAGGAAGATGAGGAAAGAGGTAGAAAGAGGAGGGAGGAAGATGAGGAAAGAGAAAAACGGAAATTCAAAAGGGAGGAGGAGAGTAAAAGGTTGGAGCACATTAGGATAATGGAATTGAAAGCGAGGGAGGAAGAGACCCCGCGGGTAGAGGAAAAAAGCACAGGGAACTCGGGAAATAAACTACCAATGTTTGACGGGATAGGGGATAACTTAGAATTTTTTTTGGTACGATTCGAGGACGAAGCGAGACACAAGGAGTGGCCAGTGAAACATTGGGGGTATGAACTTAGAAAATTGATGCCACAACCGCTACTACCGGTGTGTTATGCGGGGAGTGGAAATGGAGTAGAGGCCTCATATGAGGAGGTGAAAACCGCCTTATCCAGGCATTTTGGGCTAACAGCCCAAGGATATCGAGAAAGGTTAGCAGGTGTTAGACCCAGAAAAGGAGAGGACATATTAGCTTACTCAAACAGAATTAGACACTACCTGACCAAGTGGATAGAGCTTTCAAAAACCGAGAAAACCTACGAGAAACTATTTGAGCTCACAGTAGTGGACAAGCTATTACAGACAGTAAGCGGGGGGGTTGTTGAGCACATATTAGAAAGGGGAAGTCTGGATTTAACATCGGTTATTAAAACGGGTGAGGGATACATGGCGGCACACCCAAGTGTGAAATTGACAAGGGATAGTGCACCACTCATAGGGAATCAGAGAGTCCAAGGTAGGAGGGAAGAAAGCCGAAGAGAAGACAACTATCAATGGAGGGGAACAGGCTACCAAACAAAAAGATGACAATCTAGGGGTTTTGCTGGGGTGGGAGAAGTTAATGGGGTTAAGGTTAAGGTTGTACGGGACACGGGTTGCGGAATCGTGGGGGTAAGGGAGTCTCTAGTTGATAAGGAGTGTGTGACAAACGAGACAGTCACTTGTATATTGTTTGATGGGGAGAGAAAGGTTTATAGGGTAGGATATATACATGTGAAATCACCGTATTTTACGGGAATGACAAAAGCTGCCCTACTAAAGAACCCACACGTTGACCTAAATATTGGAAATATCAAGGGAGCTACCATGGGAGACGGGTATAAAGGGGTAAGGCCAATACACAGGGGCAAAGGCTACAGCCCTGGGCCCAACACTACAATAAAACAAAACCACATTAATGCAAATTGGAATAAAGACAGCCATAGATTTACAAAAATAACTAAGGAGCATAGTTCGAAAGGGTACAAAATAGAAAACATCGGGACAGAAGTAGTAGCAGGGGCGGTAACGACGAGGGCACAGAAAAACAACCCAAAACAGTACAGTAGTACAGTGAAAAGACACCTCACGGAGTTTAATATACAGCCAGAGGATTACAAAAGATTACAAGCCGAAGACGTCACGTTAAGACGAATACACGAGCATGCGAAAAAAAGTAGTATGAAGGGGACGGAAAAGTCAGTATTTAAATACACGGGAGGACTACTCATGAGAGAGTATAATGACACACAAATCAACCCTAATATTAGTCAGGAACAATTGGTTGCACCGAAAGTATTAAGAAAAACCATATTGGAGATAGCCCACGATAATAGTTTATCTGCACACATGGGGATAGCTCGCACCAAGGAGCGAGTGCTAAAAGAATTCTGGTGGCCGGGTATAGCCAGTGACGTACGTCATCACTGTAGAACATGTGATGCATGCCAAAAAGTAAAAAAAAGCGCCGGAGGGATTGCCCCGTTAGGAGACATGGAACTAATAACAAAAACATGGAGTAAGGTTGCTGTCGACCTTATCGGACCAATAATACCTACATCACGGAAAGGTTATAAGTATATTCTCACACTGGTGGACACAGCGACCAGATGGCCAGAGGCTAAACCATTAAAAAAGATTGACGCCGAGGAAATACAGGAAGCACTTTTCGGCATATTTACGACAATGGGCTTACCGGATGAAATTTTATCAGACAACGGCACCCAATTTAGGTGTGACTTAATGGCCCAAGTTTGTAAGCTAATGGGAATCACCCAACGGTTCAGCACTCCTTTACACCCGCAGAGCAACGGAATGGTGGAAAGGTTTAATGGTACGCTCAAGACGTTACTTATCAAAGCATCATTGGAACAACCGAAAGACTGGGAAGACCACGTACAAGGGATACTATTCGCTTATCGGGAGGGGAAGCATGAATCAACAGGGTTTTCACCATTCGAACTAATGTTCGGACGCAAAGTAAGAGGGCCCATAAATATCCTGAGAAATATTTTCGATGGGAGTAATGAAAGGATAGAGGGACAAAAGCCACACGAATACCTCAATAAATTAAGAGATCGATTACGAGTAAGTGGCACACAGGCGAGTAAAAACTTGAAAGCAGCAAAAGAAAAACAAAAACTACTCTATGATCGTAGAGCCAGAAAACGAGAGATTCTTGTAGGAAGTCGTGTGGTTGTGATGAAAGCGTCGGCGGGTAGTAAACTACAAAGATCCCGATGGCATGGACCATATAAGGTCATAGAAAAAGTAGGGGATTGTAATTATGTAATCCTGGAAAAGGGAAAAAGGAAAACATATCACATAAACTTGCTAGAGGAATATCATAGTAGGGAAGAATCAAGTCAAAAGCATACTGAGACATGTACCAATCACCCTATTACAAACAGCAGTGCGAAAAACGCGGCTTACGCCGTCGTTATAGAAGATAACGAGACAGAAAATGAAAGCAGAAACATTAGTTCGTTGCCAACACAGGCGAGCGGGGTTAAGGAATCGATGAAAGATGTAAGAATTAACCCCCACCTCAAAAAGTATGAAAGAGAACAAATAGAAAGGATACTAGATAAATACGCTAACGTTATAACTAACACACCAGGAAAATCCACTGTAGTAGCTCACTCTATTGAGTTAAACACAGAAAAACCAATCTGTCTGAGACCATATCCTATACCCTTTTCAGCAAAACAAGAGATAATTAAGGAAATTCGGCAAATGGAAGGGGAGGGCATTATAGAAAAGTCAACTTCACCCTACTCCTCGCCAATAGTCCTAGTTAAGAAAAAAGACGGTTCCACACGTTTCTGCATTGATTACAGGAAACTAAACGCTATAACGATAACAGACGCAGAACCAATACCCAATCAGGAAGATTTATTTATTCAATTAGGACAAGCTAAGTATTTCTCAAAAATTGACTTAGTGAAAGGTTATTGGCAATTACCGGTAGAAATAAACTCGAGGAAATATACTGCTTTTCAAACTGACTTGGGATTGTATCAGTTTAAATACATGCCATTTGGGCTGTGTAACGCACCAGCGACATTCGCACGAGGCATGCGTCGAGTCTTAGGTGATCAAAAAAACGTGGTCAGTTTTTTTGATGACATTTGCGTGTTTGGAAGATCCATAACAGAACATAATCATACATTGGATCAGGTACTAAACAGATTGAAAACTGCGGGGTTGACAGCTAGGCCAACAAAAATGGAAATCGGGTTTTCAGAAATAGAGTTTCTGGGTCATATAGTCGGAGGAGGTACACAGAGACCTAACGCCAGTATAACAAGTAAAATATTAAATATCAAACCTCCGAACACCAAGAAACAAGTGAGGAGCTTATTGGGGCTGATCAGTTATTATAGAAAATTTGTTCCGGATTTCGCAGATATATCGGCCAGTCTATCAGATCTAACAAAGAAAGGAAAACCAGAAAAAGTACAATGGACTAGCACATGTAGAGAAGCACTAGAAAAGATCCAAAAGGCTCTATCTACACAACCAATCCTTATACTGCCAGAGATAAATCATGAGTTTGTAATCAGAACAGACGCGAGCGAGTCCGCTATAGGGGGATGCTTAATGCAAGAACGGGAGGGATTATTACACCCGATAGCGTACGTAAGCAGGAAACTATTATCCCGGGAGACCCGATACTCAGTAATTGAAAAGGAATGTTTGGGGGTAGTATGGACGATTACAAAATTCTCAAGATACCTTTTTGGTAATCACTTTACTATCGAGACGGACCACAAACCATTGACGGTGTTACAGACATCCAAGAGCATTAATAACCGCGTGGCACGATGGGCGTTAACATTACAAGAATACAAATTTACTATCAGACCGATCCCAGGGGCTGATAATACATTGGCTGACGTACTTAGCAGACAGTGGTAGTGGGACAGACAAAAGACTGATAGAAAATCACGGTCCCACTAATCCCACTAAGACTACCAGTATACTGACAGATTTTGTAGGGTTGAGTACAAGAATGATCAAAATAGCTAATAATTAAGCCTGGGACAATGACAAATGATTGTAGTTTCCCAAATTTTAGGGTACGCTCTTGGTAATGCTAATAAGAGTCGTTTCTTGTTTAGAATGGGAAATATACGAAATGTTCCACCATCAAAAACAATGACTATGATTTTTGATGCATACATTGAATTAACACGGAATTGGTATTGTGTCTTCTATGATGATGATAATTTGTTGAAAATTATGATGACTAATGATAATATTGTTGGGATTGAAGTTGGGGTCTGAGTGACCTTGTACCAGTATCATTGTGAAATGAAATAAAGTGGTTCGTATGTTCATGACAAATGTGTTGATCATATAAGAAATTTTGTGCACTGGAGACCTCAGTCCAAATTTTATGATAAGAGATGTTGTTATGATGATAATGTTTTGATTAGGATGATGAGGCTGCTATTTGTTGATAACTATGAGGAGTTATGATACTGTATTTTTGTATTTACTTGGGGGGTCTGAGCGACCATTTCCCAGTATTACTATTATATGAATTGATAAGACAATTCTTAGGTGCACGACACATTTTGATTATGTAAGCACAACATGTTTGGAGCCCTCGGGCATTTGGTATAACATTGATAATATGTATTTATTATATGTTATGATGATGAAATTTTTGATTCATGAAAATTTTGCCGATGACTATGTTATGATTATGAATATGATAATTTGTAACCCATTAACTGGTGGTTATAACTGGTCCCAGTAGGGGGGACGATAAATATACATACGAGATCCCGCTATGGGGACAGAAAACATACATAACATGTCCCATAAAGATACAGATGCAAGTATTAATGAAAAGGGACAGAAAATTGGGTGGATAGTGATTGTTGTGACACATGATTAGCAATTAAACCATTGAAGCATGACATTCAATGTTTGTGAGACATGTTGAGCAATTAAGTCACTGAACCATGACTTTCTTCGCTTGTAAAACATGGGGATCATCTAAATCATTGAACCATGAGATTCTTTGCTTGTGAAACATGGGTATCATTTAAGTCATTTAACCATACCAAGATTTTTTTTGTATGTGAAGAATATTAATACTTCAAATGTGACAAATTTTTTTTTAGTATATTGATGTATATATATCGTTATCATTTTGAGTAATAATAACCTTTGCTACCCTCGAAAGCGAGGTAGTATAGGACTAGACTCGTACGCAGGTACGAAAACCGGGTAGTTCCACAATGTAAATAAAACGATTCCTTATTATGTATTTGGGAATATACACCAGCTATTGTGAACTAATATTTTTTTGGAAGCTAGCATATTACTGGTGAAAATTCTGTATATAGTGCACATTGCAATTGTTGAATATTGTTAAAATAACTATATATTAATGAAATACCTGTGTGTGTAAGAATGGGATACATTATTAGTAGATCATGACACACCAAAACCTCAAGACCTTATGTTTATAAACTCGCGACATTCTTGCTAAGGTCGCTCGTGAGGAGGGGGGTGTTACGGTCAGATGTTGTGGTGTGGGGATTAGGGCTGTCAATTTTGTTGAAAAAAGCTGCCCGGGTACCCGTGAAAATTTCGAACGGGTACCCGGGTTACCCGTTCTAAACTTAAACGTCGCATAATTTTCCCCGTCATGATCGCTATACAATGCAACCTAGCCACCATCCATGCACCTCATTTCACACAGTAGTAGTAGCCAACGGCTTGCTTCCAGTTACAGTAACATACTATTACTAATGCACTATAATTAACTATAATGCACTAAAAACTTTTATTCAATTCCTGCTGTAAATGCATTCGTCATACTCATAAATGACAATAAACTGAACATGCAAACAAAATGTCTACGGCAATGACGTAACATTCAGTGTCATACCTTTAATGTTAATATCCACTTGGCGTCGGTAGTCGATGCTAAGGGCGATGACGTATGCTATACTGCGATAAATCTTAAGTGATCGTGCTTTGGTCAGTGGTCCTGCTTTTGTTGACACCAAAATATTTCTGATATTGGGTGGATCGGCGGTTTGTTTATCAATATCAATTTTATGAATAACATTCACATGGCGTTTTATCGCGTTGGGTTGCCACCCTTCACAGACCAATTTAATTACAATGGTTGCATTTTGCCGTGTCGCTGTCAACTTGATTGGCCTGATTCCACACGACGTCTAACCCATCTTGTTAACTTTGGGTGTATTATTAATATCAATTTTTGGGCTAGGCAAACACGTGTCAATGAACACAAGAAACACAAGCGAATGCAAGGGTGTGGGTTATAGCAGTGCTTCTCAAAGTGGGGGTCCGCGGAAGTTATCAAGAAAGGAGAGAAAAATATAATTATAATCCTCCAATTGCTATCAATAATACTAACCCTATAGAATTTGTCATTTTTGACAATAAGCAAATAAATGAAAGAAATAAAAGGAAATAAAATAAAAGGAAATATAATTCATTTCGCTACCATGTAAGTACAGGGAAAATAGTGCACCGGTTCCAGATGCAATGGAAAACATTCCTGCCGGTCCGCAATACAAAAAATTTTGAGAAGCACTGGGTTATAGGAGGGAAGAGAGGAGAGGGGGGGAGAGTAGAAAAAACGCCATTAGATAGATAGTATCAATCGGTGACCCACTGTCGGCTATTTCAAAGCAAAGTTAGTTTCAAAGCAAGGGTGTTTGAATGAACAAAAAACAAACACGGCATCTTTCATCTCTGTGCAGTCCATCCTCACAGCCGACGTCTGCCCATCCTACACTGTTAGTAACTATTCAATTTATTAAATTTAAATACTGACGACCTTGTACGCATTATTAGCATCAGTTTTTCTAGGTCACCACGTGTTAATGAACACAAGAAGTAAGGCGGATGTAAGGGGTGTGGGTTATAGGAGTGAAGGGAGGAGAGGGGGTAAATAAACAATATTAGCTAGTATCAATCGGCGTATTTCAAAGCAAAGTTAGTCAAAGCAAGAGTGGGTTTTTTTTATTAACAAACACAGCGTCTTTCATCTCTAAGCAGTCCATCATTTTATTTTTTTTGGCAGAGGACTTTTGTTTTCGTTATACGATTCTTTTAAAGAACCATTTTTTTAGTGTGTTGTGCGATTTCTGTTTCAGGTTGAGAGAAAAAAATATATATCAAAATACATTGTATTTATTGGGACCATATTTTATTTCCCGTTGACAGATATTTCTCCTTAGAAGTACTTCACAGCATATATTTGAAACAAAAATTTTCATTTGATAAATTGTTTCGCAAGCCACAATCACAATGTAAACACAAAAAGCCGCATGGGAGCCGAAGTTTGGCCTACGGTTAATATAGACATAGAAGCCACATTTTCACGGGTACCCGGGCGGAATTTTACTACCCGGGTAATCACACGGCAACGGGTACCCGGGTCCCGGGTACCCGTTGACAGGCCTAGTGGGGATGACTACGCATAAATGGGGTTGTGAACACTTGTCCTCGTGGAACGGGGGGGCGGGTGAACTCAAGGTACGTGCAAGTTGTAATGAATTGACAGGACCACGGTCAAAGGGAGACATGGTGATTGACCCAGGGGCCAGTCAAAAACCAGTCGGACAAGACGGGGTATAAAATGGGTCACATTGTGTGTCGCTGTGAGATTGTTAAGTTGCCAAGTAGCAGACAGGTGAAAGACGTACGATAGAGTGTGGAGTTTGTGAACGTAGTCCAATCCGGTCAAGCTGGGCCGAGGACTCTGGATGGTATGACCATCAACTGTAAACTGCCAATTGTACTGTACCATAAATATGTTCAAAGCTTCTGGATGTCATTAAACTTATGTTGAAAGAAAACAACCCAGCGTTGCTAAGTCTTTTACCCGTCTACGTGGTAAATATCTGTGGCTAAGGGGGAACCTCAACCCCTAGACAACGACTCCGCCACACCCATCCACCAAAGAAAACATTGATAAACTAGAACAAATTCAAAAAAGAGCTGCCAGATTCATTACTGGAGAATATTCGAAACTGACAAGAATAACACCATTAGTTAAATCATTAAACCTTGAAACACTAGAGGATAGAAGAACCAAGAGCAAAGTAGTAATCATACATAAAGCAATTAATTCTAATTTAGAAATACAACACAAAGATAACTTAATACAACCCTCAGATAGACATAAGGATAAAAACACCTTTCTTATTCCGGATGCAAGAACAAACACATACAAGTTTTCCTTCTTCCCGTCCGGAATTCGGGCGTGGGATGGGTTGCTTGAAGAATCCAGGAAAACCAACACTTTATCAACATTTAAATCTCTAATAAAAATGCAGGACTAAACACAAACCATAGATAAGCGTAGGACGCAATAATCTTCTGTATAGAAGGAGCGTCTGTAAACAGATAAGATAAGA
>CALYLW010000562.1:59686-277896 GCA_944989445.1 Ampullaceana balthica
GTTTGCTAATATTCATTGAAACTCTCAAATCAGTTGTTAACCAAGGTCTAGGAGCACAGAGGGAGAGAGATAATTTGTCCACCAATAGTTTGGACGTGTAGACTCCCCTGACACGGAGAGGGTTTTAATTTCATTCAACTGTTGAGGCACAAATAATTGTCTTGTCTTATCTATACAGACGCTCCTTATATACAGAAGATTATTGCGTCCACAGACCATGTCTGTCTGTTAGCAGTGACGCAAGCGTTCACGGGCCACGGCTATGAGGGTTCCACGCTATTGCAAGCCGCCTTTGTTTTTTTCCGTAACAAGCGTCGGGTACCCATTCGGAGCTGGGTGGACTCAAGGATACCCTTGGTCCCGGGAACAAATCCCTGCCTTCATGGAGATTTGAACCCGCGACCACCGGTAAGCCAGCCGAGTGCGCATGCCACTCGACCACCATTGTGGATAATGGGGGTGGTGGGCCCTGGGGTGGGTGCGCCTTCCTAACACAGGGAAGTGATGTAATGACAAAAGTTTCATTGCGAGTTTTATACAATCTAATGTCAAATGTCAAAATGTGAAAACATCGACATTTTTCAACAATATTTCAACACGTTTTAGCCAACTGATGGCGGAATGGCTTGACGCTCAAACAGGGAGCCAGTGGCAGTAGAATCAAATGATGTGATGCTACACACCGGTGTAACTGTGTCTCAAGAGTCCACAAACACCGGTGTAACCGTGTCTCTAATATCCACAAAAACCGGTGTCTCTGTAAAGGGAGCCAGTGACAGTCAAATCAAATGATGTGATGCTATACACTGGTGTAACTGTGTCTCAACTGTACAAAAACACCGATGTACCTGTCTTATATAGCTATTCACAAACACCAGTGTAACTGTGTCTCGACTGTTCATAAGCACCGGTGTAACTGTGTCTCAACTGTTCATAAGCACCGGTATGTGTGTGTCGCAATTATAATTATAATATTTGAGAACTGTAATTCTTATTGAACATAGAAGACTTTTAGGTCAGCTCAATTTACTAGTCAAGCAACAGTTATCTCATGAAAATTTCTTTCACGGTTAAGATCTAATCAATAAAACTATCATGACTGACATGAGTTGAGAACCCCTGCCTTAAGTCAGGCCGTATGATTCCTAAGTCATCTAACAACATGACAGCCCATTAAAAAAAAGTCTGGGATTTGTTCACTGACTCTCAGATCAATAATCATGGACTCCATTTCTGTACATTCAGAGACGTTACTTTATTTCCTTGGACAAAGTTGGATTGGGGGGGGGAGGGGGGGAGCGCGCTTGTCTTGTTCATAATTATTTGCGGGCCACGGACCACCGAGCCACCCGGACCAACTTAACGGTTTTAGTGACTGAAAGCTTGATTCCTTAAGACTTTCTGGCGCCAACCCGTCCCCGCTCGTGAACGACAACACTGATTGTGGAACTGATTCCTTTCCAGGGACTCCCCGCCCCCACGCCCCCCGCCCACCACACACACACACACACACACACACACACACACACACACACACACACACACACCTTCTCGGAGTTGTCTCAGGGGAATTTAGTTGTCGTTAGATTTTTTCGGTAGTTGTGTGTGGGCGATTGGGGTATATTGATGAAAAGGCTTACTTCCCCTTCACAGAACAGAACGGGTACGAATGTCTACGATGTTATTATTGTCCACACAATTAGGTTGTCATGGTGATCAAATGACTAAAGTTGACTCTTTTTTTTCTTCTTTTTTCTGCACGCACAGAGCTGCTTAAGTAAGTTTTTAAGGACTGGTCGGTCTGTGTGACTTGGCGATTTAGGTAAGATCGAAGCGCTAATATAGCCGCAACATTGATGGGTGATCGTTTTCATTTAGCCACGACTACTACAACACCCACCCCCCCCCACCCACCCCACCCCCGACCAATGTTATTTCTTTTTTTTTAGCTTTTCAACTAATCAAGTCTGTCGCTTTGCTTTGTAAGAATGTTTTCCAGCGGTTTAGGATTTTAAGTCTCATTTGCGGGACCGATTCGGCCTCCAAACATTATTTCAATTTCTTGGCAAATCTGCATTATTTAAGTTTTCTTGTCCCTTAACGTCAACCTTTGGTATCAATAGAAATGGCCCTGGTTGTGATCGTCTTATTATATAGGTCACCGATAATCTGTATTGGAAGGCTTACACTGACCGTCTCTCAAAAAAATTTGACAAAAAAAAAGATCAATCGACGTCACAAGTTTTATTACTCACTTAATGAAACGCTCTGTGTGTTCGTCACCCCCCACAGTTGTTATTTACAAATACGCCGGCGTGAGATGAGATAACTAATAAACTAATTAACATTTCGGCTTGGTGTGGCCTTATTGTAGTGTTTATAGTTTAGTAAATATCAATCTTTCTCCAGTTTGGTCAATAGGGTTGCCAGGTGGCTGTCTCAAAGGTACCGGACACTAGTGTCGAGCTTTGTCGATGGCACTATATTTAAATGTAAAATGTCCGGTACAGCTTCCATTTTTACACTGGGCAAATAACGATAATACCGGACAGTCCGGTACAAAAGCGGACATCTGGCAACCCTGAGTTTAGACAACCGAAAATAGCGTTGGCGGGGCGTAAAATCGTCATATTTTAAAGTTATTTGACGAATCATTCGATTGAGTAACGTCCCTTGTAATGATCTTGTTGTGGACCCACAATCGTCAGTTTAATAACCAGCTCATTGCAAGCGACACATTTGTACTATAATTGCTTGTGTGTCTGGGGGGCGGAAGGGGGCGGGGGACCAGGTGAAAATAGAATATATTTTAGAATAGTCCTTCAAATGACATAATGCATAACCACCTGTCTTATCTCTCATCTCTAGCCTGCGACTGTCACGTGGTGGAAGTTTATCAGCAACTTAGTTTCATGTTTAACCAGTGTTACGCGGCAATGAAACTCTGGTGGCCAGCTATCAGCTAGTGATCTGTTTGGTTCTTCTTTAAAAATATTATTTGAATCAACGCCGCGACTCAATTCCGTTTGTTGTATGTCTCCGTGCCAATTAGCCAACTTTTTCAGCATAATTTTTAATGTATTGCTGCTTTCCCTGTCCCTACTCCCCAAAACAACAGTTTCACCCCCTTTATGTTCCCCAAAACAAAACTCCTGAACTGTGGCCCCCTTATATAAAAACTTCAGACCACCATTACTACAGCCAATTATAGCACAACTTTAGACCACCTTAACTATGGCCCCTTTCAACACAACTTTAGAACACCTCTACTATGGCTCCTTTCAACACATCTTTAGACAACCTTAACTATGACCCCTTAGAACACAACTTTAGACCACCTTAACTATGGCCCCTTACAACACAACTTTAGACCACCTTAACTATGGCCCCTTACAACACAAATTTAGACCACCTTAAATATTGCTCCTTATAAAACAGCTATAGACAAACTTGACTGGAACAGGTATGGAATGTTCTCTCTCATGTACGTAAGATGTTACAGTAAATTTTAGAGATTTCAGTTAAATTCTGCATAACGTACTCATGCCAATACGTAGTTTTCTTAAGAATGTTGTTTTTTTTCGCAACATTGTTACGTGAGTTTTTAATAATGCACCACGTTATTTTCTGTTGCGTTGAAATCCTTATCCTGCCACCGCTATTTACTGAAAGTTAA
The DNA here is from genome assembly GCA_944989445.1 of Ampullaceana balthica. Lineage (NCBI taxonomy): Eukaryota > Metazoa > Mollusca > Gastropoda > Lymnaeidae > Ampullaceana > Ampullaceana balthica. Next base: position 63,363 of record CALYLW010000562.1, read on the forward strand.
CTAAAATTCTCAATGATTCTCCAAACAAAACAGTATATACGTAACAGAGAGATAGAGAGAGAGAGAGAGAGAGAGAGAGAGAGAGAAATAGAAAGAGAGAGAGAGAGAGAGAGAGAGAGAGAGAGAGAGAGAGAGAGAGAGAGAGAGGAGTGAGAGAGAGAGAGAGAGAGAGTGAGAGAGAGAGAGAGAGAGAGAGAGGAGAGAGTGAGAGAGAGAGAGAGAGAGAGAGAGAGAGAGAGAGAGAGAGAGAGAGAGAGAGAGAGAGAGAGAGAGAGAGAGAGAGAGAGAGAGAGAGAGAGAGAGAGAGAGATAAAAAGAAAGAGAGTGAAAATTCACCCATTTACCGAGCGCAAAACAATCAAGCGAACATCTTAACATTCAATAAAAATCTCAAACGTAGAAATGCATTCATTAAACATCAATAGATCATCCTAGTCTACAGAGTATCCAAGTCTATAAAGTGTATCCATTTCTATAAATATCGTGGGGGATAATTTCATTTAGTCTGTACACAAATTCTGGCCTGGACGGTGGCAAACCTAATATTTATTCATGACGTCACCACGAGCTACCCGTGAGGGTCTCAGAGAGTATTTGAAGACAAACAGTGCGTTCAGACGACTGGTCTATGGAGGAACACCTCCGAGTTGTTCCGGTCATCGGATGTCCTCCACGGGTGTTGTCTCATAAAATACGCTCTGATCGCCAACACTAGCAGACGATGCATTATGTGTGTTAGATTGGGGCGGGGGGGGGGTAGAGAGAGATTTTCCCCATACTTCTTTGAAGTGTTTTTCTTTCACTCCAGCAACAACAGAAGATTATGCATCCATCTTAATTATACTCTCGTTTTACGTTAAACTTTTTTTTTAGGCCTGGAAACGACTTTGTTAGAGGATATTGAAATTTTGATGCCTAGCTTTCAGGTGGGGAGATGGGGGTGGGGAGATGGGGGTGGGGAGCTGTAGACTTGTCATGGATTGAGATCATACGTAGAAAGATTATAGTTTATTTTAAATGGCATTGATTTTATTTGGTGGTTTATTTCTCTGTTTTACTCTAATTATTTTCACGTTTTCTGACCCAAATATTTTTTTCACTGATATCTCATTCCAAATTTAATTATTACTGCAGGTACCTTGCTTGTCATTTTTGTCTTCTTCATTTCTTAATGTCTTATTGCCAAAGTCTTGTTTTCAATTTCTTGTTTCCAAAGTCTTATTTCCAGTGCTTTTTTTCTAGCGAAAAATGTTTGGGAACTCATTTCACATCTGTTTTTTAACTTATGTCAGAAAATACTATAATAGTCTATAATTGAATTTTCCACTGAACACAAATTTTATTGTAAAGATATTTAAAGAAATAAACGTTTTTATACGAAAATGAGAGACTCAACGAGTTTATTTATAATAAAAAACCGACCTGACTATATAGTTTATGTGGAAAAATGTATTCTACTGTATTATAATACTGGTAATACTATTCGTCCGTTGAGGAAGGCTCTTTGCCGAAACGATCGCTGTTGTGTTACGTCTTGTCAGGCCTACTAATACCCTGTTTTTATATTATAAATTTACCTATAATACTGGTACCGTATTAGGCTTTAAAACAACTTCCAGAGTTTTCTCATGTTTTCATCTGACAAATCATCTCGGTTTCTTTTCTTGCTTTGTGAGTCTAGAGCTAAATGTCTGCTTCGAAGCAGCCAAGAGTCTACGTACTTTGTAGGAATCTCAGGTTCCTTACATCACTGGATCCAAGACTTCCAAGACAAAAATGATCAAATAGATACAATATTACTAGACTTCTCAAAAGCATTTGACAAAGTTCACCACCTTAGTTTACTTAAAAAACTTAACTACTTTGGAATCTCAGGTTCCTTACATCACTGGATCCAAGACTTCCTTTTGGGCAGGGAGCAAACTGTAATAATTAATGGATCTAAATCTGCACCAATAAAGGTTAATTCAGGAGTTTCCACAAGGAACTGTGCTAGGTCCCTTACTCTTTTTAATTATATATAAATGATTTACCCAACAACATCTCAACAGGAACAAAAGTTAGGCTATTTGCTGATGATTGTATAATCTATAGAACAATTAAATCAGAACAAGATAGCAAAATTTTACAAAAAGACTAGATGAATTGATAAAATGGGAAACTAACTGGAGTATGAGTCTTTCCACCCAGAAAAGTGTCAACTGTTAAGAGTAACAAAGAGAAAAGAAACAAATAAATTCAAAATATTTCATTCATGGAAAGGAACTAACCCAAACTAAAGATGCAAAATACTTAGGAGTCATAATAAATGAGAAATTATCATGGAATCCCCATGTCAATGAAGTTATTAAAAAATCAAACAAAACCTTAGGCTTTATAAAAAGAAATCTTTAACAAATGTAATAGAGATATAAAACTAAAATGCTACCTCACTTTGGTGAGACCTGTACTAGAATATGCATCTTCTGTATGGGACCCATCCACCAAAGAAAACATTGATAAACTAGAACAAATTCAAAAAAGAGCTGCCAGATTCATTACTGGAGAATATTCGAAACTGACAAGAATAACACCATTAGTTAAATCATTAAACCTTGAAACACTAGAGGATAGAAGAACCAAGAGCAAAGTAGTAATCATACATAAAGCAATTAATTCTAATTTAGAAATACAACACAAAGATAACTTAATACAACCCTCAGATAGACATAAGGATAAAAACACCTTTCTTATTCCGTATGCAAGAACAAACACATACAAGTTTTCCTTCTTCCCGTCCGGAATTCGGGCGTGGAATGGGTTGCCTGAAGAATCCAGGAAAACCAACACTTTATCAACATTTAAATCTCTAATAAAAATGCAGGACTAAACACAAACCATAGATAAGCGTAGGACGCAATAATCTTCTGTATAGAAGGAGCGTCTGTAAACAGATAAGAAGAAGAAGAAGGATCAAAATATGTTAGTGGGGGGCCGACCAATCTGATGAATAAAAGTGCCAAGACTGTTTTTGTCATAAGCGAAGCTCTCGTTGGGGTGATTATCAAATTCATTTATGAGAATCCCCTTTCACACTCGCTCGAAGAAATGGAAATTGTATTAAGAGCATGTATCACAGAAAGAATTCTTTCAGAATATGTTCTTTCCGTAAGATAATCACGGAATCCACAAATGATTTCTCTTTCGTTAAGTTGTAGTCTGCTACACAATTTCTCAATTTTCGTTTCACCAAATGTCAACTGCTTGTTCATGTTATCTGTCCAATGGCTCTGATCTAGTATGCTAGTCCATTGAGGTAGTTCAACATCCTCATTAGAAAGTAATCTTTTCGCAATTGATTCGCTAAGTTTCTCGTAAAAGACATTTGCATCAATAGGAGGGTCGTTTCTGCTGTTTCTGTTGTGCAGTACAATTGCATTAAACATTAGATGCTCAGCAGCTGCTGTAGCATTCCTGTAAAATTATTTACCAAAGTTTGTTCTAAAATCAGCCCCTCCGGAAATAGAAATAGGCCACGCCAAGTGGCAAAGGCTGTTATTCTTATTCTACTAATAATAACTAATATGATATCTATGGTCCATAGATATCATATAAGTGGAATAACAGCGTTTGCCACTTGGTTTGTTTATTTGTAAACTGTAATTTACGTCGTTCCAGTGAGTCCCCACCGTAAAATAAAAAGGACTGACAGTAAGTAAAATGCCGACTATCTATATAAATATACACGAATCTGGTCAAAAAAGGTATGGGGAACTCAGTTCCCATGAGTTCCCAATGAGAAAAAGCACTGCTTATTTCCAATCTCTTGATTAACGTGTCTTGTTTCTAATTACTTTTTACCAAATGTCTTGATTTTTAAATCTTATATACAATGCCGTGCTTCTTATCTGTTATTTCTAATGTCTTGCTTCTAATGTCTGTTTCCTAATGTCGTGCAATTCTTACGTGTTATTTCTAATGTCTTGATTCCCATATAGTGCTTCTATCATGTTGCTGGCCATAATCCCCCATGACAATGGTGAGCACAACGGAGCCGATTGATTAATTTCAAATGTGTTGATTTTAAGCCAGAGCTGTTTAAGAGTTTTTCCACAATAATCCACAATTCGAGTTATTTACAGAATCCATGCCTTTAAAAAAAAATTAGTTGAATGGTGCACCATAGCGTAGAACCTTGGTGGACATTGTAATTTTATTTACCCGTCCATGAATGTAATGGCTCGTTAAATTTACACCAAGAACTGCCAATCAATCAAGAACTGCTTTTGTTGTCGTCGATAACCAGGGAGATGTCGTGTTTATTATTTTGATTTTTTTACACAGTTAATCAGAATAGTCCATAATGACCTGCTGGCTCACGCTAACCAGACAGAACCGGCTCTACTGGTTTACAAGGTGTTGACTGAATTCTAATCTGCAGCAGAAGTAAAGTTATTGTTGTGGACTTATAAAGAGGGTTTTGCTTTGTTTTGTTGTTGTTGTTTTGTTGTTGTTGTTTTCGTTGGGGTTTTTCCCTTTTTTTCTTATCTGGGGGGGGGGTTCTCTATCACCTCAAGTAGTTTGACTCGGCCTGGAAATAATATTTCGACACTTAAGGCCTAGATGCCACGTCTATCTCAAATTTGATATTGTCTCGTAAATAATTAGCGTCATTTGATAGTACGTGGAAAAGATAAAGCACAGAGACGTAACGTATCGTACAGATTTATTATTATTCTCTAGTCTGTCTGAATGAACCCCCGTAGATGAACTTTTCAACTGTGGTCTGAGGAGCCGTTACTGGCTGGTTTCTTCAGCTTGATTTCTCATCCGATGAAAGTGAGACGGTTAAATACACTTCCCGTTATAGACTGAGGCGAGTCAATTAAATTGCATTGTCAGTGAGAATGTACCTGGCCAAAGACCACTGAATACAAGGTACTTGGAGGTTTAACGATTATATTTCAATTAAATACGTTAGAGAAAAGCCTCTAATGATAAAGCTATGATTAATGTTTGATGACTTACTTGAAGCAGTAATCCGATTTTTAAATGAAAGAATCATGACTACTTATGAAGCATTGTACACATTGTTTGTTTTTAAATCCTTTATATTAACTCGTGGTGTCTGCGGCCGACCGACTGCTGCTTGTCGCCAAAACTTTTGATCGATTTTTAACCCACTTGCTCGCAAGATAGCGAGCTGAAATTTTGCAGGCAGTTTCGTACCGATGATAAAAACAATGTATCAAAATTTCAGATCGATCGCATGTACCGTAATTAAATTATTGATTTTTTAGATTATTTTATTTATTCCTATGTATCATGCTATTTTTTGAGATAGAGCGTCGCGGTGCGTATTATATTGAACAACCTTTCTGTCGCGCAATAAGGTGCGTATTTTATTGACAGCTCTTTTTATAAACATATTCCTGATCGGTGCGCATTATATTAAACATGTTTTACGACACAACTGCAATTTTGTATTTCTGGATGGTCTGGCGCTGCGTATTATAATGAACATTCTTTTAATTACTTCTCGTACATAAAGGATTTATAGTCAAAAACTTGGTTTTTTACGGGTTTTTCTTATTAAATCCTTTATATTAACTCGTGGTGTCTGCGGCCGACCGACGCCTTGTCGCCAAAACTTTTGATCGATTTTTAACCCACTTGCTCGCAAGATAGCGAGCTGAAATTTTGCAGGCAGTTTCGTACCGATGATAAAAACAATGTATCAAAATTTCAGATCGATCGCATGTACCGTAATTAAATTATTGATTTTTTAGATTATTTTATTTATTCCTATGTATCATGCTATTTTTTGAGATAGAGCGTCGCGGTGCGTATTATATTGAACAACCTTTCTGTCGCGCAATAAGGTGCGTATTTTATTGACAACTCTTTTTATAAACATATTCCTGATCGGTGCGCATTATATTAAACATGTTTTACGACACAACTGCAATTTTGTATTTCTGGATGGTCTGGCGCTGCGTATTATAATGAACATTCTTTTAGTTACGTCTCGTACATAAAGAATTTATAGTGAAAAACTTGGTTTTTACGGTTTTTTTTTATTAACTACTAAGGAGAGCCACCTCTAATTCACACCGTACACTTGTTTTTGGAACCTATAAAATATAGCTTGATCTTTACACATTTGTATTAAATCCTTTATATTAACTCGTGGTGTCTGCTTGCTTGCTTGCGTGCCGAAAAAACTTTGGATCGATTTTAACCCACTTCCCCGTATGCTGGCGAGCTGAAATATTGCAGGCAGACTCGTGCCGATGATAAAAATGATGTATCGAAATTTCAGATCGATCGAATGTACTGTAATTAAATGAAGGAATGTTTAGATTATATCTATTTATCTCTATGTAGCATGTTAATTTTTGTGCTCGAGGGTCGCGGTGCGTATTATATTGAACAGGCTTTCCTGTCGCGCTGTGCGATGCGTATTATATTGACGATACTTTGTAAAAATATATTCCCGATCGGTGCGCATTATATTAAACATGTTTTACGAGACATAACTAAAATTTTGGATTTTATTTATGCCTCATAAGGAACTTAAAGAACATTCTTTTAGTTATGTCTCGTATACAAAAGATTTATAGTCAAAAATTAGTTGTTTTTTTTACGGTTTGTTTTTTATAAGGAACAAAAAATTGTGCTTGAAACTCGTGTACATATATAGACCCCATTTCTTCGTTACCGTGAGACACTGTAGATCAGTGGTTCTTAACCGGTGCTCCGCGGAGCACTGGTGCTCCGCGAGGTAGTTGCAAGTGCTCCGCGAAATTATGAGTTAAGTTCGGATCATAATGTTAAAAAAGTATTATTCATTCCCAATTCATTTTTGGTTTTTACAGTAATACCCCATAATGGACAAATTTCTTATCAAACGAAAAGCGAATGATTCGGAAGAACAAAATACTAAAAATGGACCGAGTAAAAGTGGAAGCGGTAGTAATGCTCTTGCTGCACATATTGTGTCTTTAATTATACCTGCATGTTGTGAAATGGTTAAAATTATGTTTGGCGATGAAGCAACAAAGGAAATAATGAAAATTCCTAGTTCAATTGATACAATAAAAAATAGAATTAAAAATATGTCGGATGATATCGAGTTGCCGATAAGTTTTCCAAACGGCATTTTGCTCTGCAAATTGACGAGTCCACTTACATAAGTGGAAAAGCTCATATACTAGGGTTCGTTCGTTTCATTCATGAAAACGAAATAGTGAATCAATTTCTATGCTGTCTTGAGCTTACCGAACGTTCGACAGGACAAGATGTCTTTGATTCTATTTCTTCCTATTTCGAACAATTCAAAATATCATGGGAGTTGTGTGTGGGAATTTGTACGGACGGTGCTCCATCAATGGTAGGCTCATTAAAAGGGTTTGTGACTCTCGCCAAGAAAAGAAACGCCAATATTATATCTACTCACTGTTTTTTGCACAGAGAATCTCTGGTGTCCAAAAATTTACCTAGTAGTATTAAAACCTGTGCTAGACAAAGTTATAAATATGGTAAACTTCATAAAATCGAGACCTTTGAAAATACGCGTCTTTAAAAATCTTTGCATCTCTATGGAAGCCAAGTACGAATCTTTGCTTTTGCATTCTGAAGTGAGATGTTTATCCAGAGGAAAAGTGTTACGTCGTTTCTTAGAACTGAAGGATGAATTGATGACCTTTTTCCAAAATGAAAATATGGATGATTTTGTGGAATATCTTCAAAATGACATTTGGTGTGCTAAATTGGCATATTTAGCTGATATTTTTGATTATTTAAATTGTGTTAATACCAGCCTTCAAGGAAGAATAGAAAAAAAAATTAACATCGACCGACAAATTGACAGCCTTTCGGAAAAAAGTTATTTTTTGGAAAAAACGTTTGTTGGAGAAAAAGAAAGTAGATATCTTTCCTTCTCTTAATGATAACACTACCGACGAAATTATGTCAGCAGTAACAGAGCATTTAACTTTATTAGAAGAAAAGATTGAATTTTATTTTCCATCAATAAACGTAGAAACATATGACTGGATACGTAATCCCTTTGCCACGGTTGATACATCAAATAGTAAGTTGTCATACCAAGAAGAAGAAGAATTAATCAACCTATCATCGGATCGGACACTTAAAATAAAATTTTCCGAAATAGTTCGGGAGGAATTTTGGATCTTTGTGCAATAAGAATACTCAGCTCTCTCCATGAAGGTACTTAAAATCTTGTTGCAATTTTCAACATCATATTTGTGTGAATTCGGTTTCTCGATAGTCACCAACATAAAAACTAAAAAACGAGCAACACTTACTAATTTGGATGAAGAATTGAGGGTATCTATTTCTAAAATTAGACCTCATATCACTGAAATTTGTAAAAACCGTCAAGCTCAGGTTTCACATTAAATCTTTTTATTTTTCTGAATTAAATTTTGCTCAATGTTATTTTTTACTTATTAAATTTATGTTTATTAAACATTTGTTTGTCATGTTATAATTTTAAACTCGTATGTTATAATGTATTATTTTCAATAAAAGTCGTACGTATGTGTATTTGATTGTTTTTTTTACTCCTTGATTGTGGTGCTCCCCAAATTTTTGTCATGATCAAAAGTGCTCCCCGACTTCAAAAGGTTAAGAACCACTGCTGTAGATCCAGACTTTAGATGGTGTTTCAACTACCGTGGAGTCCCCCCACCACCTTTTTTTTTCTCCCAATAATGTTTGAAAGATCTGTTATGTAAGCACCAAGTATTTTTACAACAGCAGACGTGTTATTTCGCCAGCCGTCACGTGACGATTAAAATTTAAAAAATAATGTTTAGAGCTAAGACATTTGAGACATTGCTTTTACAATCGCACAATTATTCACAACTTATTCTCCGTTAACAAGACGTTAAGTTGTATGTGTATTGTTTGTTTTGGCTAGACCAAGGGAGGAAGTGTGAACATAGGACACGATGGTGCGGGATCTATTAGAGACTTTCTTATTATTTTCTGTAATATGTTAAATGACCGCTGAACCAGGGTGTAGGCTTAACAACGCTACCAGGTTTAGTTAACTTTACTCCTCAAGCTTTAGTTAACTGTACTCCTCCGGCTTTAGTTAACTGTACTCCACCAGCTTTAGTTAACTGTACTCCACCAGCTTTAGTTAACTGTACTCCAACAGCTTTAGTTAACTGTACTCCAACAGCTTTAGTTAACTGTACTCTACATGTATTATAGCTAACTGTCAAACCTAAAATCTCGTCTTCTGTCTTTTTAGATTAGAGAGAGTGGAAAAGGAAATGGAGACCGAAAGTGAAGAGAGTAATGGGGGCAGAGAACGTGGAGTAAGAGAGAGGGGGGAAAGGAGGGAGAATAAGAGAGGCATAAATCGAGATTTGTTTGATATCTCAACAATCGCTGATATTTTCTATCTTAATTTAATTTAGATTTTTTTTCTCACTACCACGAAATATTACCCTCTGTCCTAAAATACTCGTGAATCAACAAACATCATTCCAAAGCACCAAAAATTATCTCATAACCTTCTCCCTAAAACTTTTTTTCTCCAAACCTTGTCCCCATTGCACAACATCTTATCCCTCAAACCAAAGCGTATCACTAAACACCAAGGATTCACCTTAGCTCTAACATATTTACGCCCTTCGCCCATGCCAATAAAATGTAAGAGAAACCTTTCTGGAAAATCTTGATATACCATACCGCACCAACTGATTCCTTCCTGGCAATACAGCCTGAAAGAGTGACCAGGATGTGTTTGGGACCGGGGTAAAAATAAGAGCGGAAATCACAGCTATTTCTCGCGCTATCTGGTGTCTGAGTAAAGGGAATCCACTCTACTTGCGTTGTGCCTTCACTATGTGTTGTACAGATAACTCCACTAATCTTTAGCAGATGCCCTTCAGGCTTCAGACGAATAGTTTTCTCAATTTAGACATGAATATATATTTTTAATTGAATCATTTCTTTCGCCTATTTGAATACACGTGCAGTGCCAACAAAAAGGTTTCTGCTCTGCCTGCAGTAAGATGAGAGTAATTTTATAATTCTTAAACTTAAACGGTTTTTTATTTTTACATGAATCTTCAGTCAAATTCTATTTTTCTTAAGTTCTGTTGTTGCTTTTTTAAAAGGATTTCTTCTATTATTTATAGTTTGCTTGTACTGCACTATTTATCTACATTACACAGGTCAACTTTCGTGCAAATAAAAGAGATTTCTTCTCATAATCTTTTCGTCTGGTATGGGGAAATCTTGGTAAATTTATGAGCCTCTCAAGATATCGGGTTTCTCCCAGCCGTTAGATTGTTTTCTTCTTCCATTTTTTTTCACTTAATCTTTGCATTAATTGTTGTTCCTTGGAATTAATATCTTTTTTTTAAAATAGCTGTAAACATTAAAAATCGGTCTCTGCCTTACATACAAAAATATCTCCTTATTATTATGTGTAAAAAATACATTGTATATTTTTTTATAATTTTTTATATTTACTGTTCCAAAACAACAACAAAGGTGCAAATTTGTAAATAACAATATTAAATTTTAAAAATATTAATATACGGTTTATTTTAATATGTCTATAGTGAAGTGTTTAAACCCTAAAATATTAAAATTGTGTTCAGTCCAAAACTTTTTTTAAAAAGATGTGTATCTTTAATATAAAATCATTTCCTAAAAACCCTCATGGATTTAAATCTTAATCCTTGAATGGCATCCATTTAAGAGTGGCGATTACTTTTAAAGCCGGGGAAGTGCCGTAGATTTTATGCTATTGACACACGGAAACTGCCGACAACTTGATGAACACACGAGGACAGTGAGACACATAGAGACACAAAAAAAGTTATATCAACGGCGTCTTTCAGTTGTCTTGAACATGTCTCGCCTTTGGATGCAAAAAGAAAGCGACGGGGCAGCAAGGCGGACGAATAGCTCAAGACTACAAAAGTAACGCAGACAATCTCTCAAACAGTTTGAAGGCTGGGTCTCTACTCTCCTAGTCGTGCAAGGGACGAGCAAAACAAACCATCCTATGGTCCCGCACATGACCTGCTCTTCCCTTTGTTGGTACCAGTTCAATATATTGTTGATTATTGCTTAGTTACCATTTAATTTCATTCAATCCGTGACATCTGTCCAATGCTCTTCAATCATAAATGTTATCATCCTTTGTGCTACCTCTTCCACCCCGAATACAAATACTGTGTCCAATACAAATGTCCACACTGCGCCTGGGTTTTCTTTCACCCTAACAACTATGCTAACTCTAAAATCTACACCAAAACGGTTTTTTCTTTCAGTCCAACAACTGTGTTATCACAAAATTCCACACTGAGCCTGTCTTTTCTTTCACCCCTATTAAAATTGTCAAAACATCTGACTATTTCTACCACCACTTGTTGAGACTGAATTTGCTGATTTCCCATCGTCATCTAGAATCGCGAGCCATCATAAGAAATAAACACAATTCAAGGGTCGTACATATGTCAAATAGCAGATTATTTCTTATCACCTCATATCTTTACACCACCTCATATCTTTACATCACCTCATATCTTTACATCGCCTCCTATCTTTACATCACCTCCTATCTTTACATCACCTCATATCTTTACATCACCTAATATCTTTACATCACCTCATATCTTTACATTACCTCATATCTTTACATTACCTCATATCTTTACATCACCTCATATCTTTACATCACCTCATATCTTTACATCCTATCTTTACATCACCTCCTATCTTTACATCACCTCATATCTTTACATCACCTCATATCTTTACATCACCTCATATCTTTACATCACCTCATATCTTTACATCACCTCATATCTTTACATCACTCCACCTCATATCTTTACATCACCTCATATCTTTACATCACCTCATATCTTTACATCACCTCCTATCTTTACACCACCTCATATCTTTACATCACCTCATATCTTTACATCACCTCATATCTTTACATCACCTCATATCTTTACATCACCTCATATCTTTACATCACCTCATATCTTTACATCACCTCATATCTTTACATCACCTCATATCTTTACATCACCTCATATCTTTACATTACCTCATATCTTTACATTACCTCATATCTTTACATCACCTCATATCTTTACATCACCTCATATCTTTACATTACCTCATATCTTTACATCACCTCCTATCTTTACACCACCTCATATCTTTACATCGCCTCATATCTTTACATCACCTCATATCTTAACATCACCTCATATCTTTACATTACCTCATATCTTTACATCACCTCATATCTTTACATCACCTCATATCTTTACATCACCTCATATCTTTACATCACCTCCTATCTTTACACCACCTCATATCTTTACATCACCTCATATCTTTACATCACCTCATATCTTTACATCACCTCCTATCTTTACACCACCTCATATCTTTACATCACCTCATATCTTTACATTACCTCATATCTTTACATTACCTCATATCTTTACATCACCTCATATCTTTACATCACCTCATATCTTTACATTACCTCATATCTTTACATCACCTCCTATCTTTACACCACCTCATATCTTTACATCACCTCATATCTTTACATCACCTCATATCTTTACATCACCTCCTATCTTTACACCACCTCATATCTTTACATCACCTCATATCTTTACATCACCTCATATCTTTACATCACCTCATATCTTTACATCACCTCATATCTTTACATCACCTCATATCTTTACATCACCTCATATCTTTACATCTCCTCATATCTTTACATCACCTCATATCTTTACATCACCTCATATCTTTACATCACCTCATATCTTTACATCACCTAATACCTTTACATCACCTCATATCTTTACATCACCTCATATCTTTACATCACCTCATATCTTTACATCACCTCATATCTTTACATCACCTCATATCTTTACATCACCTCATATCTTTACACCATCTCATATCTTTACATCTCCTCATATCTTTACATCACCTCATATCTTTACATCACCTCATATCTTTACATCACCTCATATCTTTACATCACCTCATATCTTTACATCACCTCATATCTTTACATCACCTCATATCTTTACATCACCTCATATCTTTACATCACCTCATATCTTTACATCACCTCATATCTTTACATCACCTCATATCTTTACATCTCCTCATATCTTTACATCACCTCCTATCTTTACACCACCTCATATCTTTACATCACCTCATATCTTTACACCACCTCAAATCTTTACATCACCTCATATCTTTACACCACCTCAAATCTTTACATCTACTCATATCTTTACATCTCCTCATATCTTTACATCTCCTCATATCTTTACATCTCCTCATATCTTTACATCTCCTCATATCTTTACATCTCCTCATATCTTTACATCTCCTCATATCTTTACATCTACTCATATCTTTACATCACCTCATATCTTTACATCACCTCATATCTTTACATCACCTCATATCTTTACATCACCTCATATCTTTACATCACCTCATATCTTTACATCACCTCATATCTTTACATCACCTCATATCTTTACATCTCCTCATATCTTTACACCACCTCATATCTTTACATCACCTCATATCTTTACATCACCTCATATCTTTACACCACCTCATATCTTTACATCACCTCATATCTTTACATCACCTCATATCTTTACATCACCTCATATCTTTACATCACCTCATATCTTTACATCACCTCATATCTTTACATCACCTCATATCTTTACATCACCTCATATCTTTACATCACCTCATATCTTTACATCACCTCATATCTTTACATCTCCTCATATCTTTACACCACCTCATATCTTTACATCACCTCATATCTTTACATCTACCTCATATCTTTACATCACCTCATATCTTTACATCACCTCATATCTTTACATCACCTCATATCTTTACATCACCTCATATCTTTACATCACCTCATATCTTTACATCACCTCATATCTTTACATCACCTCATATCTTTACATCACCTCATATCTTTACATCACCTCATATCTTTACATCTACCTCATATCTTTACACCACCTCGCCGACACTCTGATGGAGTATATCGAAGAGTAAATTAATCATACAGCCACATCACCCCCCCCCTTTTCTTTCGTGGACTCTGCTGAATATTTTTATGGCATTTCGAGCCACTTGCCTCACGTGCTTTGAAAATCTTCTTAAGTAAGGATTCCACGATAATACAGTTGTATACAGCACCGCCTAAGGCTCTGCACCGCCTATCAAATTATTGCTTGTATGCAAATTCATATATTGCTTTATCAAATACCCCCAGTGTCATGAAAAGAGATCATAAGGAAATTCTCCGTTCACGTAGCACGAAATACACCAGAATGTTTTTTTAAACGAAGATGGAACATTGCAGTTTGGCATACGCCTTATTATGGAAATAGAAAAAAGGGCTCTGTTCATTGTCTTGTATTTAGATAACATTCCTTTAGAGAAATTGCTCTCGGCAATGTTAGATATTTCCTCACTCGGCATGATTTCTTCATTTGTCATCTTTCGCTCACTGTGCTTGTGAATCTCTTTATTACACGCTTTTATTTAACTCACACTGTTTGTATGTTGTATGTTGTATCCGTCAAATCTTGTAACGTAAAATTAAACCACTTCTGATGGTCCTAGAGATCTCAAAATTTTACCACAGATAGATCTTGGATGACAATACATTGTATCAAAATTTCAGATCGATCGAATGTACCGTAATTAAATAAATGCATTTTTAAGTTTATCTTTATATATAATCTGTATCCGTGCTATTCTTGACTTTCACGTGAATGTCACCGGAGTTCACCACCAGCCATCGGTGACCACATTCCAGGTGTTAAACAGCTCAGTAATACGAAACTAAATCTAAATTGACATGATAATACAAGAGGAACAACTGGAATTTGTGTAGCCTAGTTGGCCGAATTGTTAACGTAATGGATTTTCGACCTGGAGGTACTGGGTTCAATTTTCAGTTGGGGAAACTGTTTTTTTTAATACATAAATTTGTAATTAATAATCTATCTTTTTACCACTATCACATTTAAGTTATAGACAACGAAGTTTGACTAATTAAATTGAATTGATTATGTCGAAAAATTGATTTTAAAAAATTTGATACTAAAAAGTAGAAAATAAAATATTTAAAAAATCTTTTTTTTAAAGCACACGCTTTTATTTACATATAGAAAGTGCACTAAAAAGAATAAAATAAAAATTTCGATCCGTGAACCTATCGACTGCACATAAAAGCGTGGGGCCCTCATCACAACTCGCTATCATGTACAAGGCTGCGAAAGATAAATACACATTTATATGAATATTAATAAACATTAAAAGTTTCACAACTTTGATCATATACATGCTACTATCATATTAATTAGAAAAATTTATCTACATATATGCAAAAGAGTAGTTGCAAAAAGAAATGAGTTGTGATTGGGCGACCTACGCTTTTATGTGCAGTCGATAGGTTCACGGATCGAAAATTTTTATTTTCTTCTTTTTAGTGCACTCTCTATATGTATATAAAAGCGTGTGCTTTTTAATAAAAAGATTTTTTAAATATTTTATTTTGGTCTGTTATTTCTTCCTTTTACCCCCCCCCCTTTTTTTTTGTGCCCTGACATTCTTCCACGTGGTTTTCGTTTTGCCTCGTTCTCCTATTTTTTGCCCTTCCCTTATCCCATGAACCCTGTTGACCCCGCGTGCCCCATTGATTACGATGTATCGCCAACACGTCCAAGGGAGGGAATCTTGTCTTAATGAAAGCTGATATGCAGCTCTGAGCGAAGAAAATCCTCGTGTTATCGAGCAAACCGTTAAAAATCGAGAAAAGCGTTCAAACATTTGAAATTTCCAATCAAAAAAAAAGGTGTCCATAAAGTGCCTTTGTGAATTATCGTCCATGAAGCCGATAAAAGATACTAGCTTTGGGCCGTGGTCAGCCTCCCAAATTATTAAGATATTTAGACGTAACAAAGTCAAGTTTTCTCAAATATTTAAGCAGCTATTGTTTATAAGAGATACGGTTTTTTGTCTAGAAGACTAGAGCATCAGCTGCTGTATTGTAGTAGGATAAAACACACTACCCTGCTTGACGCAAAGTAGCGATTTTTTAAATAAAAAACTAGATACGCCAAAACTGCACACTTGCTCACGGAGAGGGCAAAGAAATAATTATTGATTTGAAATTACTTTTAATGTAATCTAGAAAGAATCCCTTGAATAAAAAAAATCGGAAATTATTTGTTGGAAATTGCGTTTAAATACTCATTTAAGCTTTTATTACTTGTTTTTAAATGACGCAAATATTTATTTACACAACTCAGGATCCCCGCCCCGCCCCCCCCCTCCCAAAAAACACACCCACAAAACAAACAACTTATAAATCCATGTCAACTACAGCCCAGGGACAGCTCCCTAGTTTCAAACGATCGTGAACACAACCCATCTTGACATACAGAAACAGATCTGTACGATTAATATGTGTTTCCATCTCATGTCTGGCCACAAAAACTTCCCTTCTCACTGCTCACGTCATGTATGTGATACGTGCTAGATGCTTTTAAAAAAGCTACAGTTACACTTAATAACATCACAAAGATCAATATTTCTTCTTGTTTCTGTTTATAAGCTGGCTTACTCATATAAGTCTACTTATGTAATTCACACTTCATCTGATGTTTATACTTTTCTCTCATCACATTCGTCAACTAGTTCTACTCCTTCTAGCTCGCACCTATACCATTCTCTCCCATGGAGAATCTTTCTAGCTTAGTAAATTTTTATATTTGTTAATGTTGAAGTCAAGATATAAATCATATGACATGATCGAAGCATGTTGTACAGAGTGGGGAAATTTACAAGTTAATCTTTCAATGATGGATATACAAGACAGACTTTTAATCATGGTCATATAAGACAGCCTTTCAATCATGGACATACAAGACATCCTTTCAATCATGGACATACAAGACAGGCTTTCAATCATGGATATGGAAGACGGCCTTTCAATCGTGGACATACAAGACAGGCTTTCAATCATGGACATACAAGACATGCTTTCAATCATGGTCATTCAAGACAGCCTTTCAAATCATGAAAATACAAGACAGGCATTTAATCATGGATATGCAAGACATGCTTTTAATCATGGACATATGACACATCCTTTCAATTATTGAGATATCAGACAGGATTTCAATCATGGACATACAAGACTACTCTCAATCATGGAAATACAAGACAGACTTTCAGTCATGGACATACAAGGGAATATTTCAGTAATGGACATACAAGACAGCCTTTCAATCATGGGCATGCAAGACATGCTTTCAATCATTGACATACAAGACATGCTTTCAATCATGGAAATTCAAGACAGCCTTTCAATCATAACTCCGAGCACAGAACTACGCATGTATCGCCATGGACCACTCGGCTTTGGTTTAAATTTCCTTTCTGAAGGATAACTCGTTACATAATTCATGTTTCCATGGCAACGCCCCGCGTGCGTCCACCCAACAATTACATCTGTAACAAATGTATCCAACATGCCCTTGTCAGTTTGAAACTCATAACTTTGCGCAGGGAAATTCCCCCCCTTACGAAAAGCAGCTGTCTCAGTTTCTGAACGAAATACGATCACTCTACTGCGTCATAGAGTGGTATCATAAAATAAAGCTTCTTGCCATTGTTTCAGCATTTACAACTGTGATAGACAGACAGATATAGTAGTGACAGAAAGTTATAGTAGTAATAGACAGTTATAGTAGTGACAGACATTTATGGTAGTGACAGACAGTTATAGTAGTGACAGACAGTTATAGCAGTGACAGACAGTTAAAGTAGTGACAGACAGTTATAGTAGCGACAGACAGTTATAGCAGTGACAGACAGTTATAGTAGCGACAGACAGGTATAGTAGCGACAGACAGTTATAGTAGCGACAGACAGTTATAGTAGTGACAGACAGTTATAGTAGTGACAGACAGGTATAGTTGTGACAGACAGTTATAGTAGTGACAGACAGTTATAGTAGTGACAGACAGTTATAGTAGCGACAGACATTTATAGTAGTGACAGACAGTTATAGTAGTGACAGACATTTATAGTAGTGACAGACAGTTATAGTAGCGACAGACAGGTATAGTAGTGACAGACAGGTATAGTAGTGACAGACAGTTATAGTAGTGACAGACAGGTATAGTAGTGACAGACAGGTATAGTAGTGACAGACAGTTATAGTAGTGACAGACAGGTATAGTAGTGACAGACAGTTATAGTAGTGACAGACATTTATAGTAGTGACAGACAGTTATAGTAGTGACAGACAGGTATAGTAGTGACAGACATTTATAGTAGTGACAGACAGTTATAGTAGTGACAGACAGTTATAGTAGTGACAGACAGTTATAGTAGTGACAGACAGAATTAAAGAGCCAAGCTGGTGTTCTGTTGGAATCAACATATTTTCTTTGGTATTTCTGAAATGTTTTGATGGATATTTCAAGAATCGTGTACACATATTGTTGTTGTACATTTCATTGTGTATGTTAACGATCTAAATGGTGTTTTTTTTGTCTGAGGCTAATGCTGTCATATAATTTGCGGCGACTGAAATCATTTTCCAACAAATGATATCGAGTTCACTTGGTCATCGCAGACGTATATCATCAATTCGTACTACTTTAGACGTTACTTTAGAAGTTACTTTAGAAGTTTCTTCAAATGTTTCTTTGGAAATTGGAAATTATCGTATCGCAATGTCGAAGTAGGGTATTTAGTGTTCAGTGGCAGTACGTAGAATACCTAGACTGAACCTACTTCTAATGTGACAATTGACAGAATTACTTTCAGATATATTAAATATTTATTTGCAAGCCAGTAGAGCTACAAAAGACTGTACAAATGGCCAGTGGTAGTCGTCAACATCATAGATTATTATCAATTTATAATAAACAGGAAATTACTTCTAAACGTGAATGGTCAGAACGTTTTTATAAAGTTATTGCTATCCTTAAAATCTGCCTTAAATGAACTTTTTAATGAATGAAAGAAGAGTAATTAGAGAATGGTGCGAAACTAAAAGTCAGAAGCATGAATTTGCGAGGCCCTGGAAACAACGTTCAAGTAGCTTTGAAATGTTTGAAATTATTTGAGATCGTTTTTTCCATTTAAAGATTATTCTTGTATCATTGTTGATGGATCGTTTCTACGTTCTGCAAAAGAATATTATAACAGTGATGTCATAGAACAATCAATTCCAAGTTCTGTCATAGAATATTACAACAGTAAGGACATTAAACAATCATTTCTAAGTTCTGCAATAGAATATTTTAACAGTGAGGACATTAAACAATCATTTCTAAGTTCTGCAATAGAATATTTTAACAGTGAGGACATTAAACAATCATTTCTAAGTTCTGCAATAGAATATTTTAACAGTGAGGACATTAAACAATCATTTCTAAGTTCTGTCATAGAATAGTATAACAGTGAGGACATTAAGCAATCAATTCCAAGTTCTGTCATAGAATATTATAACAGTGAGGACATTAAACAATCAATTCGACAACTTAGAAGTCTGGCTTTACTGAAGAAAGACTTGAATGACGTCACAGTTATATCGGTATAATGATTAAGTTGGATGCTATATGTACGTAGGTCTCGGACTAATAATTACCACTTACAGCAAGCGGATAAAAACATTAAAAGTAAAAGTCGTAATCATAGCCTGAATCATTTGTTTAATGTAAATTTGAAATGGTTCTCAGCCTATTATGTCCGTCTCAGGGTTGTCCGTTTACAAAATATCAAGACTTACTGGAGCATTTTAGAAATTGTATTAGTCCTGTCCGGGAACAGGGTTCGGGGACAGATTTTTTTTCCCTTATTTTGGTCCATTGTTTTTTTTAAAACTTTAACAAATGAAAATCTCGCTTTTATTTCATGTTTCTAGATGCGAACAGCAACACCAATACACTACTACACCACTAGACCACAACACCACTACACCACTACACCACAACACAACAACCCCACTACACCACTACATCGCTACACCACAAGACCACTACACCAAAACACCACTACATCGCTAGATCACTACACCAAAACACCACTACACCACTGCACCACAACACTACAACACCACTACACCACAACACCACTACACCACTACACCACAACACCACTACACCACTACACAAAAACAACAGAAAACAAAACTAAGATTCATTCTGTCAAAATCTGCCGCTAATTTGTCATCAATATTTTATTTGCAGTTATTTTTCAATCACTTATTATGTAAGTTATTATAAGAATCTTATACCGCTATCGTTCGTCACAACGTGAGAAACTTTGTAAAAGTATCACGGCTCTAAAATGTTTGAGAATCACTGAGTTAGGATTAGCCTATAATAGCCAGGGAAAACATTAACATTTAAATCATTCGCGATTGCCCCTGCCTCAACGGATTCCCTTTTCCCTCCACGCCCCCTGCCCACCCCCACGGGTGGCGTCCATTTCCCCTTTATCTGTAGATAATTCCTGAAAAATGGGAACTGGACCAGGAATTGACCTTGCCGGATATTCTCTCAAAATATCAAGATCTGGTACGGCCCTGGAAACCGTTTCTTATAGATCGGTTGGCTACTTAGTGTCACCTTTTCACTTCGTTATCTCTCTTTATCTCTCTCTCTCTCTCTCTCTATCTATCTATCTATCTCTCTCTCTCTCTATCTATCTATCTATCTATCTATCTATCTCTCTCTCTCTCTCTCTCTCTCTCTCTCTCTTTGTCACTCTCTCGCTGCCTCACTCTCTACATCTCTCTCATCCTCTCTCTTTCTTTTTCTCTGCCCCCTCTCTCTACCCCCCTCTCTCTCTCTATCTATATATATATAATATATATATATATTATATATATATATATATATTTATATATATATCGTTCTATCTATATTTTTAAATCCCTTATATTAACTTCAAAATCTTGTCGTCCTCTCTCTCTGTCGTGATCTCTGTCGTTCGCGTTAAATGCATTAATTTATTTACGGTACGCTTGATCGATCTGAACTTTTGACACGATGCATTGTTAGGTGACACAAAGTTATATGCCAAATTTCAGCTCGATGGCATCACGGGAAGTCGGTCATTTTTTTACTTTTGTTTTTCCGCCCGACCGACGTACGAAGAGATGACGACAGACAGAAAGACAGAGAGACAAGATTTCGAAGTTAATATAAGGGATTTAAAAATTATTATTCTTTACGTGATTTTCTCTTGTTTTTATTAAATGTGTGCTGTTTATTATAACTCTTGTTTTAGGTTTGGACTAACTGTATGATCATAAGTTATCCCATTTAACTTTGTAGTTAAAATTACATTTATTTTCGTTGTGTTATAATTTATTAACTTGTGTATTACCCGTCAAAAATGACGGAAGTTTTCAAAATAAATACACTTCAGCTGAAATCTATCTATTTTGAAAAAATACACATCAGAATTAAAGGTAATGTACAATGTAATGCAGAACTTTTATTTATCTTATTTATTTTTGTTTTATTCATTTATTTTCATATTGCACATTTTTATGTGGAACGTTCGAAAAGAGTTATTTTGGGTGCAGTAATTTGGTGCGCTGCTTTCTAAAAAATTTAGTAGCGTCAAGGACAGACAGACGTGACATACATTGCAAATTATGTATGTTGATTATGTATGTTGATTGTAAATTTTTGATAATAGAGTAAGAAATAATAATTCCTTTTTCTATGTTGATCACCAACATAAATCTTGTATTGTTAGTCTGAGTTCCTGGCTCTCAACTGTTTTTGTTTTAGAGGCCTAAGAAACTATATTTAAAGTTCTAACATGTTTAAACTTAACGTAGATACATAACGCATTCCACACTATCGAGATGTAGGCCATTCTTTTCACATTGTAAAAAGTAAGGTCTTTCATCACAGACTCAATTTTAAAAAACGTGCATATTCTCCAATTTGCTATTCTCTACAACTCGTCTAGTAACTCGGTGTAACTGTAACTAATATCCCGGATTTTTTAAATATTTTTTTTTAAATAAGGAGGGTGGTGGGGAAAGGTTGGGATTTCGACTGACTTGAGAACTGACCACATGTTGACTGGACTGTCTGGTCAAGCGGTGTCTGATTTCTGTGCCCAACGGTTTCAAGTAACACCAAGCACCACGGCTGGTGGGGTTCCTGGCGGGGGGCGGGGGGAGGCGGGGTAGCGGTGCGGTGGCCCCGTCTTCTTCAAACCCTAGTTTTAAATTGGCCAATTCTCATACACGGCCGACGTTATTAGTGAGGCGTGAAATACTTGGGAACTAAAGACTCTGGGTATATTTGTATCGATCAAATAATGACATAATGTCCTGATCGTTCATATTTTGAAAGCATACCAATGGGCTCTACAAGCTGTCTCCATTTTAGTTGTAAATATAACAAAATGAAACTCTTTTTAGAAAATTGTGCAAACATGATTTCAAAAGGTTTAAAATACGTTGCAACTCTTAAATTTTGTTTGCTGTTGGCTGAGAGCAGCTGGCTTATTTGAATGGATATTTATTGGAGACCTGAAAATGATATGATATTATCTATTTGGAAAACGTGTTCGTTATTTTGAGCTTTTTTTAATCTTTTTTTTTAATTTAAAAATTTTCCTACAACATATTACACCAAACATTAAAAGTTGTATTGACATCAATAAAGTTGTCAAGTTTCCGAAAACATTAATTTTTGCTGAAATCTTAAACTGATATTGACAGGACTTCAAGACAAAAATTCTTCCTTTTCTTTAGTATTTCATATTTCCCTGTGGGGTCTCGACAATTTCGCTTAGTATGTTTGATCTTTGAATTCGAAGAATTTTCGGGTCCTCTCACTTTAAAAAAAAACCAGAAATTCATGTATCATCATAGCAGTACAGAGAGAAGTCCTCTTCCCATTCAAGGACGGACAGCTCTGTGGTCGTCTGGTAGGGAAAAGCGCCTGGGGCGTCTAGTGTAGGACGAGCATCTCTGTGGCCGTCTTGTAGGGACAAGAGCCTGGGGCGTCTAGGGCGCACATATTTGTTCTGGAAACATCTTTGAATTGAAATCCTATCCGCTGTCTGCGTCCGGGGTTCGGTAAATTTACCGTAACTTAAGAAGGACCTGATATCGTCTGCTTGAAATCTCGTCTGCAAACACGTTCTGGTCATCAATCGGTCCGTGGGGCAGGGCGGGGTTCGGGTGGGAGACGGGGGAGGGGGCAACAGGGGGTGTCAAAACCGAGTTTGCTTCTACTCACTAAATGTCTTACAACGGAATTAGCTGCGTGTAGATTGGCGCACTTAACACATCTGGTGGGCGTGGGGGTAAGATCACCCAAGACGGACCTGATAGATCCGCGGATAACTTTCGAAGTAGCTGCTTATTTATTTTTTGTTATATGATTTATGCCTTTCTCCATTGTTCATGTGCCCCTGTGATGTGATTGGAATTGGTTCAGGTATAAAGTCCAGGTTCATCCCCCTTTATCCTTCCATTGCGTCTTTTGTAATCTGCACCTTTTTTTTTCACCCGTTTTCCGACGGTGACATTCGTAGGTACTTTTCACTAGTTGCAACGTTGTGGATGCCACTGTGCAGCAACATGGCCAAACTGGTTATTCGGGCACGAATGATTTACAATAAAATGGCGTATTCCTTATCCATCAAAATATAAACATTCCTACTTCAACTATTTTTTGGTTGTTGTTTTTTTTTAATTTTACCTCTAATTTTACCTCTAATTTTACCTCTAATTTTACCTCTAATTTTACCTCTAATTTTACCTCTAATTTTACCTCTAATTTTACCTCTAATTTTACCTCTAATTTTACCTCTAATTTTACCTCTAATTTTACCTCTAATTTTACCTCTAATTTTACCTCTAATTTTACCTCTAATTTTACCTCTAATTTTACCTCTAATTTTACCTCTAATTTTACCTCTAATTTTACCTCTAATTTTACCTCTAATTTTACCTCTAATTTTACCTCTAATTTTACCTCTAATTTTACCTCTAATTTTACCTCTAATTTTACCTCTAATTTTACCTCTAATTTTACCTCTAATTTTACCTCTAATTTTACCTCTAATTTTACCTCTAATTTTACCTCTAATTTTACCTCTAATTTTACCTCTAATTTTACCTCTAATTTTACCTCTAATTTTACCTCTAATTTTACCTCTAATTTTACCTCTAATTTTACCTCTAATTTTACCTCTAATTTTACCTCTAATTTTACCTCTAATTTTACCTCTAATTTTACCTCTAATTTTACCTCTAATTTTACCTCTAATTTTACCTCTAATTTTACCTCTAATTTTACCTCTAATTTTACCTCTAATTTTACCTCTAATTTTACCTCTAATTTTACCTCTAATTTTACCTCTAATTTTACCTCTAATTTTACCTCTAATTTTACCTCTAATTTTACCTCTAATTTTACCTCTAATTTTACCTCTAATTTTACCTCTAATTTTACCTCTAATTTTACCTCTAATTTTACCTCTAATTTTACCTCTAATTTTACCTCTAATTTTACCTCTAATTTTACCTCTAATTTTACCTCTAATTTTACCTCTAATTTTACCTCTAATTTTACCTCTAATTTTACCTCTAATTTTACCTCTAATTTTACCTCTAATTTTACCTCTAATTTTACCTCTAATTTTACCTCTAATTTTACCTCTAATTTTACCTCTAATTTTACCTCTAATTTTACCTCTAATTTTACCTCTAATTTTACCTCTAATTTTACCTCTAATTTTACCTCTAATTTTACCTCTAATTTTACCTCTAATTTTACCTCTAATTTTACCTCTAATTTTACCTCTAATTTTACCTCTAATTTTACCTCTAATTTTACCTCTAATTTTACCTCTAATTTTACCTCTAATTTTACCTCTAATTTTACCTCTAATTTTACCTCTAATTTTACCTCTAATTTTACCTCTAATTTTACCTCTAATTTTACCTCTAATTTTACCTCTAATTTTACCTCTAATTTTACCTCTAATTTTACCTCTAATTTTACCTCTAATTTTACTGTCTGAAATACTTTTTGATCATCAGAGTGGTGCGCCTTTAAATTCATATTGAAGCGCATATGACGTAAATGTCATTGAATACATTTTAAATATGCCGTAAGTGCCCCGTGCTTTTATTAGTATAGATGTTTAACATTTCAATCGTTCCGGGTAGCAGGAAAATATTAGTTCTTAATTGTTCGTTCTCATTCGAATAAAAACCTGTGCCTTGCACTGTTTTATTCGCCTAGGAGTTGTTCTGTTTCGTTTTTTCTTTCTATGTCCCTCTATTTAAAAAAAAACAGCTGTAGACAAGCGGTCAACTCCCAAGGGAGTTAAATGTCACGCCCAATAAAGCTGCCTTGTAAAAGGGACACTGTACCAATTTAATCTAGACTTGCCTCCACACTATTGCCGGTAATGAAATTATACTAACACACTCCCTAGTCAATCTTTGTTGATAAATATGCAATAGAATTTTCTTGAGGGCTGCTTACAGCGTGCATCTGGAGAGGGAAAAAAAACATGGAATTATTTGTGTTTCTTGAGAAGTTAAGTAAAGATGACATGTGTTGCTATGCGAATGATTTTGCAGTATACGTTTTATCATATGAATAGATGAGCTGTTAACTTCAACTGTTTGCACCACTTGTGTTTTAACTGACTAAAACAGGTGATGGCACAGCTCAACTTGTTCAGAGATTATACATTTTTCGGGGAACTAATGAATTCCAAACTTTCTGAAAAATGAGACCGTCTCGAATAGATAAAAATAAAAATTTTTACATTATATTAAACAAAGAGTGCAATGGTCCGTGCCAAAGTTACAAATAATAGGTTTAAACGTAGATTAAATTTCGTGAGCCAAGATGTTACAGATAGGCTGTACGTCACATGACTGATAGAGTGGCTGAACGATCTCGCACATTTCTCATTAAACAGACTCAGCTTTTATCGACTTGTCTTCCCACTCATCACATACTTGCCCTGAAGGTTCGGGATCTACTTTTCTATGTCTACGTCCTTCGGGTTTCTATCTATCATCAACTGTCAGGACTGTGTGAAGAGAAAATGGATGCTCACTTTTCTGGACTTAGCTTCTGGGAAATTATTATATATTTACTGGTAGCATTAACCGATATAGTAAAAAATGTGAGACTATGTAAGTGTAAGCATGAATATGAAGCGAATGTGAGACCTATATTAGTCTTAACTGACAGACATTCGAGTCGCAGTCTTTTTCTAGCTCTCCGAGTGTATAACGTTTTGTATGAAACCTGAATTTTCTAATCATCTTAAGTCCATGTTTTAAAGGGGGTAACAATTGGGTGGATTTCTAGTAACAATTTGGTGGATTTCTAGTAACGGTTTGGTGGATTTCTAGTAACAGTTTGGTGGATTTCTAGTAACAGTTTGGTGGATTTCTAGTAACAGTTTGGTGGATTTCTAGTAACAATTTGGTAGTTTGCTAGTAACAATCTGGTGGATTTCAGGTAACAATCTAGTGGTTTGCTATTAACAATTTTGTGATTTGCTAGTTACAATCTAGTGGTTTGCTAGTAACAATTTTGTGCTTTGATAGTAAAAATCTGGTGATTTCTCTGTAACAATTTGGTGGTTTGCTAATAACTATTTCTTTGTTTGCTACAAATAATTTGGTGATTGCTTAGTAACAATTTCATGGTTTTCTGGTTACGTTTTGGCGGTTTGAAAGTAACTTTGTTATGTTTTGGTAGGGAACAATTTGGTAGTTGGCCACTAATAATTTTGTGGTTTTCTAGTAACACTTTGGTGGTTTACTTCGATTTCACTGAATTAGTTTTTTTATATATTGAGCTTCTCAACAATTTTCAAAAAATTGCAAAACATTGACCTTTTGAATCTACAATATGTTTTGTCTTTCTCTCTTTCTAGTTCTCTCTCTCTCTCTCTCTCTCTCTCTCTCTCTCTCTCTCTCTCTCTCTCTCTCTCTCTCTCTCTCTCTCTCTCTCTCTCTCTCTCTTTCTCTCTCACTTTCTGTATCTTTCCTCTGTCACACACTCACCCTCTCTGTCTTCCTTTCTTTAACCCACGCATTCTTTCTCTCTCTCTCTCTCTCTCTCTTTCTCTCTATCTCTCTCTCTCTCTCTTTCTCTCTCTCTCTTCTCTTTCTTTCATTCTTTTTATCTATCTCGATCTCTCGAACACACCCACTCTCTGTTTCTTGCTCCTATTCTCTTTCACCCACTCTTCTCTCTCTCTCTCTCTCTCTCTCTCTCTCTCTCTCTCTTCTTTCTTTCTCTCTCTCTCTCTCTCTCTCTCTCTCTCTCTCTCTCTCTCTCTTTCCTTTCTTTGTATTTGACCAGTGTACAGTATGCATGATATATAGACCCATGCACTCTTACCCAGTGTACAGTGTGTATGATATTTGCAATGTTTATAAACGGCGCTCAGAGACGTATTCAATAAAGTCCCCCCCCCTTACCCCAGGTTCAAGTTCCGTGTCGCCGCGCCCCGTTACCCCCAATTCATCACATTGGACAGGCTCCACACGAGCTTAAGAAAAGGTCACGTGTGTCAGTCAAGATCTATCTCAGGTTTAACGCCTGATGAAAATAAAATGCATTGTTTCAACATCAACGCCGACCCTTTTAACTTCTCGGAAATGTACCTTTTGTTTTCACTTCCAAGACCATAGAGCGCCTTGACTTTTCTCACACACTTTTTAAACCATTAAATTATTATTTTTTTCAAACGGAAATTAAAGTTATAACTAAACAAGAGAAAATTGTAGCCCTAAAAGTAGCCTAGTTATGTTAATATTCATTGGATGAAATGATGCACAGATTAGAACGAGGCTTGCATTCGTCGTAAGTTCTACACGCATGTATTGTTATATCGTGTTGTAATGAACATGTACCGACAAAGACAACTGCCTTGGAGTGTTCAGAGATTAAAAAGTTGAGCTCCCCCTCCCCTCTCCTCCCACACCCCGACTTCAGTCACGCCGCTGATCCTGTTCTCAGCAGACGACCGAGTCCGTTCGGGCGGTTGATCAACACGCAACCACGTCATTAAACGTGTGAGCACCACGGATGAATAATACTAATAAATGGGAAGATGTAGAGCGGGGTACCCTACGCTATACATCAAGACACTGGCAAACACAAACAGTTTTTTCTTAATATACATTAAATAACAACAAGAAATATTAACTTAAAAACGGTATAATGACAAGTCAAGCCATGGACGACAACAATGAAATGGTACTCGGTAAAGAGAAATACAATAGTGTGGGAAGAAAAGTTTGAAGGGATAGGTCTAGAACAGGGGTCTCCAAACTACGGCCCGCGGGCCAGAGCGCCCCGCGGGCCAGATGCGGCCCGCGAGGCCCTCTCATCCGGCCCCTAGAGACCTTTTAATCTAAAAAAAATACTATTTTTTACCTATAGTTAACCACAAAACTTAGTAGTTGGAGGTTATTAGTCGGCCCGCAAACTGTTGTTTGACCGTTTATGCGGCCCTTCGGCAGAAAAGTTTGGAGTCCCTTGGTCTAGAGTTCAGTTTTTAGTGTCTATATAGTAGGTCTGTTACCAATGTGTCATTGTAGAGATGTCCCCTGTTTCAGAACACAGAAATAGAAAGATTTTTTCAACGATCGTGCGTGTCTTGGTAAAAGAAAAAAATACATGTGTTTGCAGAAGAACGAAGCTGGCGAGACGGTTAACAAAGAGAAGTTCGGTAAGATATGGCTGCTAGAAAAAATGCTATACCTTCAACTCGAATACCTCAGGCGATCCAAAAAATGCGTCATGCTTTCACAGACAGCGTCTTTTTATTCTGGTACAAGTATTCGAATACCAAAGAGTATTTCTCGTCTAATCATCAAAGAACACATTTTTTTCTCTCCCATTTATTACAAAAAGAAAATTTAAATACATGGCGACGTAAGATTTAGTTTACTCATAGAACACATTTCAAAGGATACCAATACCACTAGTCCGTTCCCTGTCCTTTAATTACATTAGCTTAAGTCACTAGACAAACATTAATTATTCATGCTTCTAGGCTCGCTTCTCAAGAACTGATTTCTACTTTATTATCGCTATCGGTATCGACATAGGCATTAATGTTGATATCGATACTGGTAAAGCTATGAGTATTGTTATTGATTTCACTAGGGTACCCACGGGTATCGCTATGGATGGCACTACGGTAACGCTGTCTATCACTACGGCTGTCGTTATGATTATTGTTGACGACACGTCCTCGTTTCACGAAGCTGTTGATTGAAGCCCCATTGGTGTTTTGTACCTGAACTATCATAGGCAGTCTATAATTACATCTTCCCACCGAATCTTTGAACATTGGCAAACAGCGTTAGGCTGACATATAAAACTGGATGTCTGGAGAGTGCTCTCCGGCAACGCATGGTTACAAATCAGTTATTAATGGCATAGACCCCATTAATCCCTGAAGCAGACATGATCCCCGACCCCCAAGGGAGTCGTTCCATGTGTGTTCCTGTCTCGCGCCCACCGGCGGAGACTTCTGTAGCGGTTCTGTCTCTGTGCCCACCGGCGGAGACTTCTGCAGCGGTTCTGTCACTGTGCCGCGTGAGATCCTGTTAATCCCCCCCCCCACCAAAAAAATCTCCCAACAAGGGGCGCCCCCTGTTGATATCCTATTAGGAAATACGGGCCGTCCTCACAAGTAAATCTAATTTAACGACCTCGTTCTTGGCGGCCAAGTGGCAGTTGGAATCACTCCGTCTGTGTGGAACTTGTTTTCGCTTCTCAAGTTGAAAATCCGTTGGATAAAATGTTTTTTGTGTGGGGTATTAAACGCCGATCACAGAGGTATCGAAAAAAATCTTAGAGTTGGGATTAGTTTCGTCATACTCCTTTCTTTCTTTCCTTTTTTTTAAGGAGGATACATGTAACTGAAAATTCATGTTTTTATTTCTAGTCACTTGGTAAAATAACTGAGTGAGGAGAGCAATGGGTTGTGCGGCAAAATGAAGCTGACTCAACAGTTGACTGAACAAAGTAGCAATAAAACATAAGGCAATTAAATCTAACGTGGAAATACAACACAAAGATAATCTAATAAAATCCTCAGATAGACATAGGGATAAAAACACTTTTATTAATCCGATATGCAAGAACAAGCACATACAAATATTCTCGTTCCGCCCGAAGGAATTCGGATGTGGAATGGGTTGCATGATCAAACCAAGAAAACCAACATTCTATCCAAATTTAAAGCTTTATTTATTTTTTTTTAAAGACTAGACATATACGATGGATAAGCGAAGGACGTAATAATCTTCTGAATATATAGAGCATCTGTAACAGATAAGATAAGATAAGATAAGATAGATAGATAAGACAAGATAAGATAAGATAAGATGATAAGATAAGATAAGTTACAGGTCATAGTCTCGGCTCTCAGGAAATAGATCTAAACCATGAAAAGGAAAATGACAATATGTTGACAACGTTTTAATGGCTGTATCGGCAATTTTAAAAAAATAATTATTTTTTTTTAAACAGCGCACAGTGTGAAGTGGAAGAACCTGAATGTGCAGTTTACAGAGTGGCATTTAATTAGAAATAAATCTCCCGACGATCCTGGTGATTGACGGCAGACAAGTCGGTGGCTTGAGGGCCCAGCGGGTAACCAATAGCGTTGAAATTATTAATACGTTCTGCAGCGCATCTCATCACGAAACTGGCGTCCAGTTTTTACACCAGTTTTATCAACATCGCATCTAAAACGCCTGACAGATCTCCATTTAATAAGCGGGGCACATTAAATGTGGGGTTTGTTAATATTGTCATTCTGTTAGACCATCTTTCAAAATGAATACGGAGAACGATTCCGTATCACTAGTTAAAACCTACAAGTGTTTATCTCAGCAAGGTATAGCTATTGGACTGGTCAATATATTCTTATAGGGCTGGTTTATGACTGGTCTAGGTGAGGTTTATAATTTGGTCTGAGTGATATATTGATGAACTAAGTGGGTTGTATAATAATAATAATAACAATAATAGGCATCCTTCCGTCTCGAGAGACGATGGTGCATCACCGTTGGGTTGGGGTTGAATTTCCTCGTGTGGCTGAGGAGTCCTATCCTTGAGTGACAGTCTTTACCACAGCTTTTGCACACGAGTTATGTGCTTCCCAATGTTTTGGCCTTTCTCCTAGCTCTTCTGTCTGTAACCTCCTCCATCCTTCGATCCTCGGCTACTATCACGCCTTCTTTAATTGTGCGCCACGTAGATCGGTCTTCTGCTTTACATTCCCAGTCATGTGTACTTATTCTGTCTGCTTTAATGTTCGTAAGTCAGACATCTTTAAATCGGAGAAGTGGGTTATCTATGGCTCAGCTCTTG
This sequence comes from Ampullaceana balthica, assembly GCA_944989445.1. Lineage (NCBI taxonomy): Eukaryota > Metazoa > Mollusca > Gastropoda > Lymnaeidae > Ampullaceana > Ampullaceana balthica. Next base: position 94,889 of record CALYLW010000562.1, read on the forward strand.
CTTTTCCATGGCTTATCTAGCAGTGATATTGGTCTACGTATTTTACAACTATTCTTAAATTTGCGGTGTTGTTGTTTTGTCTTTTTATTTTGCATGTTTTAGTCTATGAAGGCAACACCTTAATGAGGATACTCTGTTGTGTCCACCGGAGTAAAGTCACCACCCATCACTTCGGTTAATTCAATCACTAATCACATTATTTACCCTTCGCGGCTTATCAGGCATACCGGGAAAAATCGAATTATTTCACATTAAAACTCAATTAAATCTTTAACCGAATTATGATTTCTTTTTGTATGTTACTTTTTATTTTAAATAACTAACGAAACAAAACAAATTTAAAAAATAAAAATAGCATCAATATCACGTGACCTTTAGACATAATTTATCCTTGATAGATTTCAAGTTTTGTTTCAAATAGCCAAACAGAAATTGATAGATATATAGCATAATAGATACATGTATTGTTTAATGGATACATGTATAGCATAATGGATACATGTATAGTATAAAGCAGTGCTTCTCAAACTTTTTTAGTATGGCGGACCGGCATGAAATTTTCCAATGCTCCAGGGACCGGTGCACTATATTCCCTGTACTGACGTGGTAGAGAAATGTTATTTATCTTTTTTGTTTCATTGTATGTGCTTATTTCCGAAGAATTTACATTCTATGGGGCTAGAATTAATGGTTTCAAATGGAGGGTTATAATTATATTTGTATGTCCTTTCTTGATAACTTCTGTGGACCGGCACCAGTCCGCGAACCACCATTTTGAGCAGCACCGCTTTAAAGGACACGAGTAGATTATTTATTAGACTCGTTTCGTATCAACAAGTGTTTCAAAAAATATATCTTTTCATACACATAAGCTGCTTTGTTCTGAGTCGCTTGAATGCTTTTGGTCTAATAACACCGGGTCGCTTTGATCAACTCGATCTTGCTATACTGCGTCGCTCGGTCACATTTTGTCTTATTTCTCCGCGTCTTATTTTTAGAATTCGCCCTTTATTATTTCTTAAACCGGAACACTTCGATGATTTTTTCCCCACACTGTTGGTAAGTAAAATCCGATATCAAAAGTAACATTCATTTCCCGCATAGTCTTTTAACAGTCTGATATAGTTCGCCTCTTCTTTAAAACAAACAGGATAGAAATTATATTGTGCAATTGTTGTCTTTCCTTTTGTCTCCTTTCCACGCCCCTGAGTGTTTGTCGCGTAACTGTGCTAAATAAGTGAAATGGTTATGGTATCAATTTTTATTTGTATGACTCTTATAATGCATTACGTTAACCGTGGCATATTTGCTTTGTTTCAACATAAATTGGGGGTCAGCTTCTTTCTGTCTTCCTATTTCTGTCGTAAGTTAATTATACAATGCCCTCCAAGCGCAGCCCTTGTTATTACTCTTGATATTCCGTGCCTGTCCTTGCCTGATTAGAGCCTGACTGACGTCCCTTGTTATATTCTAAGCATTAATTATTGGACCTAATCCCGGGGTTGGAGAGTAATGTCCTAGACGGAAATAAACTTAAAAGCCTCTAACACAGCTATAAACAGGCGGACAGCTTATTGTTCCTCGGATGTCAGCATGTCCTATTATTAACATTTTGTTAACGGTCTCGGTTTAACATGAGTCAAAACGTCCATAAGCTTAAATGTAATGTGTCATTCGGTTAATGCAATCAGAGGTTTATGAATAGGTCCATGGGTTAACTATGCTTATACACAAGGTGAAATGTCGAGCAAAATCATTATACATGAGATGATCCGTTGATCATTTCACTCATTTTACATGAGTGATAAGTTTTAGATTGTTTACAACGACTTACATAAATACCTCTTTGGGCTGAATTATTTAAACGTATATGATACAATATGTCCTAGATTTATAATTTGTCAGACTTTCTTGGAATGAATACCCCCGTCTTACATGATATCGAGTGTCCATGACTCAATACCCCCGTCTTACATGATATCGAGTGTCCATGACTCAATACCCCAGTCTTACATGATATCGTGTGCCCATGACTGAATACCCCAGACTTAGAAGATATCGTGTATCAATGACTGAATACACCAGTCTTACATGATATCGTGTGTCCATGACTGAATACCCCAGTCTTACATGATATCGTGTGTCCATGACTGAATACCCCAGTCTAACATGATATCGTGTGTCCATGAGAGAATACCCCAGACTTACATGATATCGTGTGTCCATGACTGAATACCCCAGTCTTATATGATATCGTGTGTCCGTGACTGAATACCCCAGTCTTAAATGATATCGTGTGTCCATGACTGAGTACCACAGTCTTACATGATATCGTGTGTCCATGACTGAATACGCCAGTCTTACATGATATCGTGTGTCCATGACTGAATACGCAAGACTTACATGATATCGTGTGTCCATGACTGAATACCCCAGTCTTACATGATATCGTGTGTCCATGACTGAATACCCCAGTCTTACATGATATCGTGTGTTCATGACTGAGTACCACAGTCTAACATGATATCGTGTGTCCATGACTGAGTACCACAGTCTTACATGATATCGTGTGTCCATGACTGAATACCCAAGACTTACATGATATCGTGTTTCCATGACTGAATACCCCAGTCTTACATGATATCGTGTGTCCATGACTGAGTAGCCCAGACTTACATTCTATAGTGTGTCCATGACTGAATCCATCAGACTTATCTATTACAGCCACTCCTTCTATACAGAATGTTTTCGCGGTCTACTTAGATTATTTTGAGTGTGTCCTCGGCTATTTTAGCCTGCTTCCTTTCTAATGAATCTTTGTTAGGTGCTTGTATGTCAAGAACTATTTTTTCGGTCATTTCTTTTGTTTCGCTAAGTATTTCTATTTTGCTAAATGGATTTCTTCCTTTATGTTGCATGATGTCTATTGTGTGCTTACTCTCGGGATCGGACATGATTCAGGAAACAGTTAGCATCGATCCTGTCCACTAAGTATCGTGGGTGGTATCCAATTCCATAACTCATTCTTTGTACGCCTGCCCGGGAGTGGCCCATTCCCCGCACTAGTGGGTCAGGGGAGATCGCTGGGTGTTCCTGCGTGATTATGCTATTAGAGTGGCCGGCCCTGCGAGAGCCCCGCGTAATCCTTGTCATAATTTAGTGCGACGAGTTAAGACGATTGGCGGTACTGATAACTACACAAGGGATCCCCAATAAGAAACCCACAATACACTTATTGATATCAAATAAACCGAGGACATGGAGGGAGTTGAGCGGCGCCGAGGGTCAACAGCGGTCGACTGGCGGGGTCAAGGTTCAGGGAGCCGGGAGAAGGATAGAGTAGCCTTGCACGGTGATGCCGCGGAGATAGTCGTCTCTTTCAGAAGAATTGGTTTGGATGGAGATGATCTTAAGCAGTTCCGCGTCCATGACCTAGATTTTATACAGGATGCCGAAGTAGATCAAAACAAGGGGAAGTTATTTATGTATCGTTGTTGTGGTATAGGCTACCATTGTTGTTTTATTGCCCACAATATTTACTCTATTGTCTGCGATTGTTGTTTTTTGTCGACCGTCGTTGTATTTTTGGCTGCGATTGTTGTATTTGCGGTTACCATTGTTGTGTTTTTTGGCTTCAATTGTTTGTTGTTTTTTTTATATTTGGCGTGGGGCTATAGGGGATAAAAGTAAATTGTTGTTAACCATCAGTCGTGAAAACTATCTATAGTCATGAGTCATGAGTAACGGTGTTGGTTGGTACTCGCTAGAGCAGGGGTTCCCAACTTTTTTGTACTCTAGAGCACATTCTAAAATATCTGTAGGTTGACGGGCACCACCTATTTTTAATCGACAAACTCCTTCCATAACTTCTCATTTTCCCATAATTTATTTTCTTATATTCATAATTTATTATTTCAAAATAATAACATTATTATTCAAGTTGCATATACACAGAGAAGACGTAAACAAAGTAAACAAAAAAACACAAAAACAAAGAAAATATTTTAGAAAAAGATATATCAATATGTCGATATGATCTGTGGCATTGCATATCATTGACTAGTGTCTCACAATTAGGAGAGTATTACGATAATCCTGTTAGCAAACAATCATAAAGATGCTCATCGATGAGTCGAGATCTATATCTTGATTTTTTTTTAAAGTTCATGTTTGAAAACAATGATTCGCATAAATATCTCAAACCAAAAAATGATTCAATTTTATATGCCACTTTTTTTCAAAAAATTGGAACTTGTATCTGTCCACCGTATCCCAAAAGTCATCTAATATGAAAGATTTTAGCAAAAATATCATTCTGAATGATTCTTAAGGTCCAAAATTTCTAACTCTAGTTCTTCTGTCTTACCTTGAACAAAATATGCCATACATGTGGCCATTTCCATTACATTTATTTGGCAAGTAAAAGGATTGATACAGAAGTAAACAATTGGCTCGATATGTGTAAACTGCAAAAATCTCTCTTCAAACTGTATTTTAACACTTGAAGATGCTTAAGATATAATGACCCGTCTAATTCATTGTTACCTAGCATTTTCTTCATATGTGGGAAATGCACGAAAGAATGTTTATGAAACAAGTCTGTCTCTGTCGAATAGTGGAAGTCACATACGAATCGTTCCGCGGGCGCCATGGTGCCCGTGGGCACGGGGTTGGGAACCCCTGCGCTAGAGTCTCTTACAGACCAAAACATTGGACAAAATGAGCATTACGTTTCGTCTCAGAGAAATGTTCCCTAAAAGCTTTGTAGCCGCGCAACTATCTACCAGACATGTTTCAGCAGTTCACAGTAACCGCGCAGCAAATTTAGATATTGATAATACATGTAGGTTTGTGGGTTGTAAAATTGTGTACGCAAAAAAAAATTATTTAAATTAAATAAATTCCAAACAAGTTTATTATTCTTGCTCATGTACCAATGAAACATAGATGGAACATTGCCTTACAATATTTTGCTGTTCAATACTATTGTATGTCAATTCATAATTATGTTGTGTAAAATGCAAGCACCAAACGGTCATAAAGTAGTGAGCAAATAGATTTTTTTGTAAAACTTAACATTTACTCTGAAGGTTTTTTTAAATAAATTTGATCAACGTGTGTGGAACTTCAATTTTTTTATAAATTGATGACGTTAACGAATTCTGTTCTTTATTGGTGAAACCTGACAAATGATCAACGGGAACAAATATCCGCCACAAATATCCGCCACAAATAACCGCCACAAATATCCGCCACAAATAACCGCCAGATGGCACTAGAATCTAAGCCTAATAAATAATTCGACATCGCAACAGTCGTGGGACATTTAGTCACGTGTTTTCGGTTAAACGATACAATTATAGAACTGGATACACGATATCGATAACTCTGATCTGAGGAGATACTCGCTTGATCTCGTCGTAAATCTGAAATCCTTTCAGCAAAGTTTCAAATTTCACTATTTTATTGTTAATAGTCTTAAAGTTGCCTCTTTCTAACAACCCTTGAATGCTGCTGGCAAAGTTTTCTCGTTTTGAGATGTTAATCATTTAAACAAAAAAATGGTAGGTACATGAGGCGCTGAATAAGCTACTATCTCCGGCTACTTAAAACAGTGCAGTAGTTAAATTACACCTGTCTAGCCAGACAGACGCGCCAGGTACCAGAAGGGTTAATTCAACAATTGAAAGAATGTTTTTATAACAGGAATCTAATTTCCTGAAGGACAGAAAAAAAATTGCTTGGAAACTAATACTGTAATCCAAAACTCCATAATGTGTATTATTGCTCTTGGAAATAAGAAAAACTGTTGTCTCAATGTTTTGGTTTGTTCCCATGGTGATGGAGATATTTTTTAATGGTTTGTTTTGTCCTTTGTCTTAATATATATATATGTGTATATATATATCGTTTTACCTAGGGCGACAATATTAAATTGTGTTTTTATGTATCTGTCTTCACTTATCCCGGACTGGCATGATAATTTTCGCTGGCTTATATTAGAGCTTATCTTATCTTCTCTGTTTCAGACGCTCCTTCTATGCAGAAGATTATTGCGTCCTACGCTTATCTATGGTTTGTGTCTAGTCCTGTATTCTTATTAGAGTTTTGAATGTTGATAAAGTGTTTTTTTCCTGGTTTCTTCAGGCAATACAATCCACGCCCAGAATTCCGTACGAGAAGAACGAAAATTTGTATGTGTTTGTTCTTGCATATTGAATAAGAAAGGTGTTTTTATCCTTATGTCTAACTGAGGTTTGTTATAATTTATCTTAGTGATGTGTTTCTAAATTAGAATTAATTGCTTTATGTATGATTACTACTTTGCTATTGGTTCTTCTATCCTCTAGTGTTTCAAGGTTTAATGATTTAACTAATGGTGTTATTCTTTTTTGACTTTGTTCTAGTTTATCAATGTTTTCTTTGGTTGATGGGTCCCCTACAGAAGATGCATATTCTAGTACAGGTCTCACCAAAGTGAGGTAGAATTTTAGTTTTATATTCTTATTACATCTGTAAACTTTTCTTTTTATAAAGCCTAAGGTTTTGTTTGATTTTTAAAAAATAACTTTACTTCATTGACATGGGGGATTCCATGATAGTTTCTCATTTATTATTACTCCTAAGTATTTTGCATCTTTAGTTTGGGTAAGTTTTTTTCCATGAATGACACATTTTGAATTTATTTGTTTCTTTTTCTTTGTAACTCTTAACAGCTGACACTTTTCTGGGTGGAAAGACATACTCCAGTTAGTCTCCCATTTATAAGGGACTAATCTTCACCGCCACCAAACAGTTTTTAAAACTCTTTAAAATGGTTTTACACACAAAGTTTTTTTCTATTGCATTGTGTACGCAATCACGTTTCTCTGTTACTACTCTATCAAAGATTTTAAAATTCGACACGAATGCACTTTATTCTCCGCCTTATGATATTATTTACCCCTTGTCTTTTGATGTAAGGCAGCTTACCCAAAGATATTTTAGGCCCGTCACTTCCATTAAGGCTACGTCCAATATCTTTGTTCAAGTCTCCAATAGATGACCAAATTAATTTTACAGATGACAGACAGCAGAGACAATATCAAACGTCGGTCGCACCAAGGCGAAGTCAGGTCATTAAATCTTGGCATGAAACTGAACACAGCACTGGCAAGTCATGTGACTAAATCATGGGGCACAACCCAATGTGAGCCTTCTTTAGACATTGTTCGTCTTCTCGGGGCTAAATATTTTGTCTGACTGACAATGAAAATGTAAGTTCTTAGGGGAAACTCCAACAGTTGGTATAGGTCTTATAGTGCTATTGGAAAACACCAACTCTGAATCAAATTAGCTCCAATGGCGTTATTGGAAAACTCCAATGTTTAGCATAGCTCACAATGTGTTATTAGAAAACTGTAACATTTAGGTTGGCATCAACAGTGGAATTGTAAAAGAGACAGCATTTTATTGCATATAAGAACATACATTCAACAAACGTATCGACGCTGTATTACTTCATCCACCCCATTAGCACCTGAGAAGAAACAGTGGCTGTAGAAAACGTTCATTTAAATCAATTTTACCATTGTGAGTTTATGGTATTCGTAGAATGGTCGGCCATTAACCTAACTTGCCAGAGAGAGGAAATACGACTATCTCTCTAATTTATGTGACAGTAATACATTTAAATTATTAATAGAACTATAATTTTATCACCCGTCAAAAATTACGGAAATTTTCAAAATAAATACACATCAGATTAGAAAATAACGCAATACAGAACTTTCATTTATTTTATTTATTTTTATTTGATTCGTTTATTATCATATTGAACAATTTTATGCGGAACGTTCGAAAAGTGTTATTTTTGCTGCAGCACTATAAAACAAAATCGATCGCAGCGCCAACTAACTATAATTACATCCATACATACAGAGAACTGGAATTATGTATATTGATAGTTGTTCTTAAAACCCTAACCGATTTAATAGTTGTTGTTTTTTTTAACACTAACAATGCTGATTTTCACATTCAGACCATTGCTATGGCACAGGTTAGTATTTTAAAAGGGTACATTGCTGCAGGCATATTTGTCATAACAATGTCACTAAACACAATTGCGCAGGGCACAAACATCCCCCCGGGGTCTTAGCTTCGGCACGCAAACAAAGTGAAGTGTCTAATGAAATATGAAACACGTCAAAATGTCTCATGGCCCTAGTCCATCAAACGTGAGCATGGTCCGACTCACTACCTGGTCAACAACCGGCCCTACAGCCTAGCCGCTCTACAGCCAACCCGCCACACAGGCAACCGTTCACTGAGCCATCCTGCCACAGAGGCAACCCTTTGCAGAGCCAACCCGCCACACAGCCGACGCCCAGATGCCGCTGTTGGGAAGCGGGTGGTTGTTGCAGCCTATAATTGTTGTTTTGCACAAATTATTTTAATCAATATCTTCAGGTAAATTGGATAAAAAATTAATTTTTCATCGCCATCGACAAAACGAGCTTGGAAAAAGAAATATCAAGGTCTATTCAAAGCCAGTGGTTCTTAATCTAGGCCCCAGAGGCATCAGTGGTTGTTTACAAAACCTGTTTAGAGGTCAATAATAACGGAATAATTAATTTTATTTATGCGACAAGATCATCGAAATGGGTCTTGTTCTAAAATAAAGAAATAATTTTAACCACGAGTAATTTGTTTTCTATTTAACAAGCTGGCCAAAGTTATATCCGGAATAAAGTAGGTTGCGTCATCGAACAATAATAATTAAGATAATGTAAGTTTAAACCTTCAAGGAATCTTAGTCATATTTTCACATGCTAACAAAACGTGACATTGTTTAATGTAATCGTAAAAATCATTTTCCGTTGAGTTTTTCCACTGTGCAATTTCCTAATACTCTATGTCATTACAGACGTGAAAAATCTGAGAAACAGATTCTCGTATTTTGAGAATCGTTACTCCGTGTTGTATTGCGCGAGATATTAATTCCGCTGACTTATTTAGATTCATCTCATATATAGGTTTACATAATATGAAGGGTGAAGACGACTTCTGGGTGGAAATTTTCTCAGTTGATGTCTTTGATAACTAAAACATGGATAGCAATACCTCAAAACCTGGATAAATTTGGATTAGCTTTAATGCGAAAGCTGGAAAGCCGAACTACGAATTTTAAACAGCTATACCTAGAAAGTTTGAAACGCTTTACCTCAAAACGTGATTACCTATACCTAGAGATTTTGAATAGCTATACCAATAAACTTGATTAGCTATACCTAGAGAAATTGAATAGATATAACAAGAAAATTTGAATAGATATAACTAGAAAATTTGAATAGATATAACTAGAAAATTTGAATTGCTATACCTAGAAAATTTGAATAGATATAACTAAACTAAACTAAACACATATTCTGTAGGCCTGAGACTAATCTCTTAAGGCCTTGGCTAGTACCTGGACAATCTGCTCCATCTGTTAAGCATTGCCATACAACATTGTCTTTACATGGGACTCTTCCGCCTCCCTCACCCCCCCCCCGGCTATATCAAGCGCCGGGCAAGACGTCACCAGGTGTACGACTGTCTCAGGGGCTTGGCTGCAATGACGGCAGTTCGAGTCCCTGTTGTGGTCTAGCCTGTGAAAGTATGAGTTGGTTGGGCAATGTTCTGTTCTCATCTGAGTCACTAAACTCTGGTGTTTGCGACTCAGGTTCCACCACTGGTCTGAACGGCTTGGCCTGGGCATGTTAGCGAATACCCCTCTGGCTGTCGTGTTGTCAGCCCACTCCTGGTACCACTTATTTCGGAAGTGGTCCTTTAGCCAGGTTTTAGCCCCAAGATAAGTGACTGGGGCCTCTGGTTGGGGCAGGGCTGCTCCTGCTTTGGCCAGGGAGTCTGCCTTTTCATTGCCGTAAATATAACTAGAAAATTTGAATAGCTTATCATTCATTTTTGCCATCATTTGACGTACTCAAAACAGCATATAACTTCATATTTTATTTTAAATGTAATCTCGTTGTTACAAAAAATTGTATTTAAGATTGTGGCGCGGGCTTGTTTAAATTTAAAAGCAGGTCGTATTAGGCCCGTGGGCCGGACTTTGGACACCGCTGACTTGGACGCTACAAACACGCATGTTATAATCTGAAAACATAAACGCCTGTATGCGCATGAGAGGAGTAAGAGTGTTTACCGGCCCTTTAAACTCCTCATCCCCGATCCGAGGTAAGATGAGGTGTGCGCACAACTCTTAGAAGTTCTTCAGTGCCATCCCGTGTAAACAAGGGCCGTAACCCCACCTGCTTGGTTGATCTTAATCTCCCAGCATCCTCTGTTCTCGCCACATCAAACGTGATCTTTTAGCGTACACAAAAATTGTTTGTTTGATGACCTGCTGAGGGGAACGTTATCGATGGCGGAAGAGCGTAGAATTTCAGTCTTACGGTAGTCGGTGGTTCCTTGTCGGCTGTTTAAATGTTATTTTGTAATTACTGTAAACCTTGTCTAGAAAAACGCGGTAAATAGTGAAACTAATCTAAAACATACGAACAGATCGAAACCAGGTCAGATAACAGGAAATGAGATGGCTGACGTCTGCTGAGTACTGAAGATCTTGAAGCTCGAAATGTTTATGTCTTTTCAGAGGTTCTCATTCCGAGAATTCATTGCTCTCAAACTCAGTTGTGTGACAGAGCATTGCTCTCAAACTCAGTCGTGTGACAGAGCATTGCTCTCAAACTCAGTCGTGTGACAGAGCATTGCTCTCAAACTCAGTCATGTGACAGAGCATGGCTCTCAAACTCAGTTGTGTGACAGAGAATTGCTCTCAAACTCAGTTGTGTGACAGAGCATTGCTCGCATACTCAGTTTTGTGACAGAGCATTGCTCTCAAACTTTGTGCCATGGTGAAGCATTGCTCTCAAGCTCAGTTTTGTGACAGAGCATTGCTCTCAAACTCTGTGGTATGACGGAGCATTGTTCTCAAACTCTGTGGTATGGTGAAGCATTGCTCTCAAACTCAGTTGTGTAACAGAGCATTGCTCTCAAACTCAGTTGTGTGACAGAGCATTGCTCTCAAACTCAGTTGTGTGACAGAGCATTGCTCTCAAACTCAGTTTTGTGACAGAGCATTGCTCTCAAACTCTGTGGTATGGCGGAGCATTGCTCTCAAACTCTGTGGTATGGAGTATAAACGCTCTTAAAAATCGACAAGCAAAAATAGAAATTTCTAATAGCCGGTTAACACTTACAAATATTGATCAAAATTAGAAAAGGGATATACTACATAAGTCTAAAAATGTGGATTTAAAAGTGTTTTATAGTTGGCTTAACCAGGCAGTAAATCAAAGGCATCGCTTCAATAATCATATACAAATACGAAAGAGTGGGCACAATTGATCAGTGGAGAAGTAAATTTCTAATACAGAATTTGTCGTCATAAAACAACTGATAAAATGTGAAACAAAAACGCGGTGATATTAGAATCTATTAATTGTTGTTACTCGAGTGTGCTACTAATAAAAGTGAAAAGCTCTTGATTGACGTTCCTTCTAATCGTATGACTTGTTTGTCAGTTTGTAGAATCATTAAGTTGAACAAAGTGAAACGGATTAATGAAGGTAAATTCTTTTTTTTTAATCCTTTATATTAACTTGTGGCGTCTGTTTGTTTGAGCCCTTGCTTGTAGAAAAAACTTTGGATCGATTTTTAACACTTTTCCTCGTAAGTAAGCGAGATTATCTTTATTTATCTGTATGACTATATGTAACATGTTAACTTTTGTACTAGAGTGTTACGTATTATATTGAACACCTTTCCTTTCGTGCTGTATTATATTGACGATACTTTTTAAAAATATTTTCCCAATCGGTGCGCATTAGATTAAACATGTTTTACGAGACATAATTAGAACTTTAGATTTTTTGGATTGTCTTGCGCAGAGTATTATATTGAACATTATTTTAGTTACTAGTGTATCACCCGTCAAAAATGACGGAAGTTTTCAAAATAAATACACATAAAAAAAATAACGTAATAAAGAACTTTCATTTATTTTATTTATTTTCATTTGATTCATTTATTATCACATTGAACAATTTTATGCGGAACGTTCGAAAAGTGTTATTTTTGGTGCAGCACTATAAAACAAAATCGATCGCAGCGCCACCTAACAGCATTACATAACAACCATACAGACAACGGGAATTATACATATTGAAGTCTCGTATATAAAGCATTTATAGTCAAAACTTGTTTTTATGCGTTCTTTTATTTCAATCTTTTTACTTCTGTTGACAAATTATTTGATTTTATATACATATATAGCGCTTATCTTCACTTCAGAAAATACTAATTTTTGTGTTTTGTAATTTAAGAAATTTAAATTCATTTTCTATGGTCTATATATAATCTCTAGAAATTTAGCATAAGTCATCAAATTTTTGTCTTCGGTTGATTTGATATTATATTTAATGATGTTACTTAGTAAAAACAAACATTATGGACAACCGGTGCTATACGGTGCATTTTGTAAATCCCAATGTGTTTTTAGATTTCATTTTGGAGTGTGATGGATATGTGTGCCAAGTTTGGTCAATACCCACCAATCTAAGTAGATTCATAGACTGAACAAAAAAGCAACAACAACAAAAAAAACAATTAAACAACAAAGCAAACTAAACCACATTCCTTTTTTTTCACTACAACCCAACGTTTCGTGGTTGCGATACACAAATATAAGAGGATATACTTTGGGAAGTTGTATGATACTACAATGACCGTCAAGAAATGAGAATCGCTGGTTAAGACTAGGCTAAAAATTTTGAGGATTGCGTCCGTTAACTTCATAGCTGAATTTTCACTTCATCGGGTCCGATAACTTGGTTAGCCAGTTTCCTGAAGTGTTTTATCTTAAAACTGGTCACCCAGTTATCTCTCTCTTATCACCTTGGAAGTTGATTGGTTTCAGCATCACTGGATCTTATCTTCTGACAACTTCAACGCCAAATGTGGTGGCCATTCGAACAGGCTTCAGGCTTCGCCACCAATGAAGCAGCTAAGAACTATTTTCAATGATATTTGAAAGTAAGAAAAATGTATGCTGGTTAATGAAAGTGGATGCTAGAGACCATGATTAGCTCGTCGTCGGTTGATGTAGGTGGCGCGTCGGTGTCGGTTGATGTGGATAGCGTGTCCTTGTCTATTGATGTAGATGAAAAACTTTGATAAACTAGAACAAATTCAAAAAAGAGCTGCCAGATTCATTACTGGAGAATATTCGATACTGACAAGAATAACACCATTAGTTAAATTTTAAACCTTGAAACACTAGAGGATAGAAGAACCAAAAGCAAAGTAGTAATCATACATAAAGCAATTAATTCTAATTTAGAAATACAACACAAAGATAACTTAATACAACCCTCAGATAGACATAAGGATAAAAACACCTTTCTTATTCCGTATGCAAGAACAAACACATACAAGTTTTCCTTCTTCCCGTCCGGAATTCGGGCGTGGAATGGGTTGCCTGAAGAATCCAGGAAAACCAACACTTTATCAGCATTTAAATCTCTAATAAAAATGCAGGACTTAACACAAACCATAGATAAGCGTAGGACGCAATAATCTTCTGTATAGAAGGAGCGTCTATAAACAGATAAGATAAGATAAGGTGGCGCGTCAATGTCGGTTGATGTAGATAGCGTGTCATTGTCTATTGATGTAGGTGGCGTGTCAGTGTTGTGTGATAGAGACAAACACAGAATGAGCCCCGGTGGCGCAATATATTAAGGTAATATTAGTATCAACTGAGTGATAACGGTGGAAATATTTTTTTTTAAACGTAAAAAAAAAGTTTTTGACTATAAATCCTTTATATGTGAGACATAACTAAAAATATGTTCATTATAATACGCATCGCACGATTTGATCAAGGGAAAGGGGTTATAAAAACATGTTTAATATAGTGCGCACTGCGCGAAAAACTATATATAGCATAAACATTTACAGATCAGGAATATATTTTTTTTAAGTATCGTCAATATAATACGCATCGCGCCGCGTGACAGGAAAATATTAAAAAGGTTGTACAACATACTACGCACCGCGACAGTCTAGCACCAAAATTTTACATTCTACATAGAGATACATAGAGATAATCTAAAAATTTATTAATCTAATTAAAGTACATTCGATCGATGTGTAATTATGATATATCATTTTTATCATCGCCACGAGTATGCCTGCAAATATCAGCTTGCTTAGCATACGGGGAAGAGGGTTAAAAATCGATCCAAAGTTTTTGCGACAAGCAATCAAACAATCAAGCAGACGCCACTAGTTAATGTAAAGGATTTAAAAATTACGGAGAATCGGATGATATACATGATAACAGTTGATTATGTTATAAGGATATAGACTCGGTAGTTGGGGGTGGGGGGATTGGGGTGGGGATGGTAGCACCATGATTCTAGGTCAATAGTGACAGTTCTTGTTGAGACTTTTTAGGATGTTGAGATGATAGTGTGGGATAGAATAGTTGTCTGGGAGGGTATGATTGTTTGGGATGGTATGATTGTCTGGGATGGTATGATTGTCTGAAATGGTATGATTGTCTGGGATGGTATGATTGTCTGGGGTGGTATGATTGTCTGGGATGGTATGATTGTCTGTGATGATATGATTGTCTGGGATGGTATAATTGTCTGGGATGGTATGATTGTCTGGGATGGTAATATTGTCTGGGATGGAATCCTTGTCTGGGATGTATTCCACCGGATCTTCCACTTTCAGAACCAGAAAGATCAGTTCTGAGCAAAGGTCTCAAATTCATTCCACTTCGGGCATCAAGTGATAAATACCAATTACTATCAGATGCCCATCGTTTCTTTCGTTCAATGAGATTGCAGCTTTACTTCTATGGTACCCCTGCGAATAACGATGAGGACGACAGTGAATTTCCTGTACATCGACAACGTAAATCAACATGGACCCCTCCTTCCGATCAATCTAAAGCTCTCGACCTTTACATTAAAAGTACGGAAAATCAAATCCAAAACCTTCGCCAAACTCCTCTGAACAAATCAAATCTATCGAAAGAAGAATGGCGAGCACTTTTCCAACTGAAAAAACGCAAAGACATTGATGTCAAGCCGGCAGATAAAGGTGGAGCTGTGGTTGTGTGTGATAAGAGACTGTACATTGAAGAGGCCTCCAAACAACTAAATGATGCAACTTTTTACAACCAACGGACAAACGATCCTATTATTTCTAACAATGAAATTGTTAAGGAGACCATTGAAGAACTTATAGATTGTGGTCAATTACCATCTTCTGCAAAATATTTACGTATTTATGACAGTGATCTTGGTAAACCATGCTTATATTTATTACCAAAAATACACAAGCTGGGAAACCCTGGAAGACCAATTGTCTCCGCCTGCTCTTGTCCTACCGAATTAATTTCAGATTTTTTGGACACTGTTTTTCAACCTATTGTTGCAAATTTACCATCTTACATTAAGGACACTGACACTAGACATATGATAAAATCTCTGGATTCCTTGGCTTTACCTAATGAAGATCATATACTATTTACAATGGACGTTTCTTCATTGTACACATCAATTCCTCATGCTGATGGCCTCTCTGCAATTTCATTTTTTTCTTAACAAGAAGGCGAATCTCAAGATCCCCGCAGGTGCCATACTACGATTAACTGAGCTGGTTCTTGATTTAAACTCGTTTGAGTTCAACGGGCAGTTTTTTCATCAAATTAGTAGAGTTGCTATGGGAACGAAGATGGGACCAAGTTACGCATGTATATTTATGGGCCATTTGGAACACCTATGGAGTGAAAATTACAAAGGTATCTCTCCAGAGTACTACAGGATATACATTGACGATTGTATAGGAATAACAAAAATGGACATGCAACAATTGCAAAGTTTCATTGACTTCGCTGGTAATTTCCATTCTTCAATCAAATTTACCTCAACCATCCATAGGAGTGCTGTCAATTTTTTGGACATACAAATTAAATTAAAAGAAAACAAAATATCAACATCAATATTTTACAAGTCTACAGACAGCCATAGTTTCCTTATGTACACATCGTCCCATCCTCAATCTTGTAAGAACGCTATTCCATTTTCACCTATTGAGACTTAAAAGACTCTGCAGTGATAAGGCAGACTTTTTGGAGAAAAGTAATGAAATGCTTGATTTTGTTTTTGGAATGAGGTCATACCCGGAAACAGTTTTAATATATGCTGTCAATCGAATTAAAGGCATGACTAGACAGGACACATGTACATCATCTGTTTCTGATCAATGTGATCGATCCAAATTTATTTTAACTTTTCATCCCCATAATTTTATAGCCCGCCAGGTGATTCTCAAAAACCGACCAATCCTCATGGCTGACCCTCTAACTCAGTCAGCAGGTCTTCAAAAAACCTCCTCTTTTTGCTTTCTGTAGAGATAGAAGCCTGAGAGATATACTTGTAAGAAGTCACCTTCCCACAATGAAAGCACATATTGGAACAAAAGTTTGCAACAGTAACCGTTGCAATACTTGTCCATATGTGATTGAAATTAACCAAATTTCTTTCCCCCTTGAAAACTTCATAATAAAAGATGGATTCACTTGCACAAGTCGCAACGTGATTTATGCAATTCTTTGCAAGAGGTGTAATAAAATTTACGTGGGTGAGACAGGTCGTCGTCTTGGAGATCGGTTTCGAGAACACCTGTATAATATATAAACAAACAGGCTCAATGTCCTGTATCTAAACATTTTAACAGTTTTGACCATGACGGTATTTCAGATGTTGCAGTTACTGGTATTTTATATGCAAACAATACCCATGATAGGATCCACATGGAAAATATACTTATAAAACGATTTGGTACGTTGGTTCCATATGGAATTAACCAAATTCACAATTTTACCTAACTGCAGAATCTTTTTCCCGTTGTGGTTTTAACTGTAACTTTAGATACTTCCTCCTTTTTTTCTATATCCAGTGTCCTTGTTTGTTTTTGTTTTTCCTTTCATTTTATTTTACATGAATATTTTAAATTATTTTATGATATAATATGTTTTAAGAATTTAAATATATGTAAGTAGATCTACCTATTTTATGTTATTGTACTGATGAAGTCATTAGCCGAAACGTGTATTTTCGTTTTAAGTTTAAAATAAAGCTCAAATTTATTTTTTAATTGCACAATTTGTTTGTGTATTTTGTATTTTGTCTGGGATGAAATAGTTGTCTGGGATGGTATGATTATCTGGGATTGAATAGTTGTCTGAGATGGTATAGTTGTCTGGGATAGAATAGTTGTCTGGGATGCATGGAATAGTTGTCTGGGATGAAATAGTTGTCTGTGATGGAATAGTTGTCTGAGATGGTATAGTTGTCTGAGATGGTATAGTTGTCTGGGATGAAATAGTTGTCTGTGATGGAATAGTTGTCTGGGATGGTATAGTTGTCTGAGATGGTATACTTGTCTGGGATGAAATAGTTGTCTGGGATGGTATAGTTGTCTGGGATGGTATAGTTGTCTGGGATGGTATAGTTGTCTGGGATGGTATAGTTGTCTGGGATGGTATAATTGTCTGGGATGGAGTAGTTGTCTGGGATGGTATAGTTGTCTGGGATGGTATAGTTGTCTGGGATGGTATAGTTGTCTGGGATGGTATAGTTGTCTGGGATGGTATAATTGTCTGGGATGGAGTAGTTGTCTGGGATGGAATAGTTGTCTGGGATGGTATAGTTGTCTGGGATGGTATAGTTGTCTGGGATGGTATAATTGTATGGGATGGAGTAGTTGTCTGGGATGGAATACTTGTCTGTGATGGTATAGTAGTCTGGGATGGTATGATTGTCTGGGATGGAATACTTGTCTGGGATGGAATAGTTGTCTGGGATGGTATGATTGTCTGGGATGGAATACTTGTCTGGGATGGAATAGTTGTCTGGGATGGTATGATTGTCTGGGATGGAATACTTGTCTGGGATGGAATAGTTGTCTGGGATGGAATAGTTGTCTGTGATGGAATAGTTGTATGGGATGGTATGATTGTCTGGGATGGTATGATTTTCTTGTATGGAATAGTTGTCTGGGATGGAATAGTTGTATGAGATGGTATAATTGTCTGCGATGGAATAGTTGTATGAGATGGTATAATTGTCTGGGATGGAATAGTTGTATGAGATGGTATAATTGTCTGGGATGGTATAGTTGTCTGGGATGGTATAGTTGTCTGGGATGGAATGGTAGTTTGGTATGTAATGATTATCTGGGATGGAAAAATTATCTGGAATTGAATTATTTGTGTGTGTGTGAGTGTGATTCCAACCGGATATGGTACTAGTTCATAAATTGAATTGACTTATAATACATAAATAGGATGATTTAAAGAGTGAACAATCAATCCCTAGGGGGTAGGGGACGTGTGTGGAGCTCGTGGGGGTCATGGGGGGTCTAGCCCTTATCAGCCGATGTTTTTACAGTGGCCAGCTCGACAAAATGGATTAGTTGAAAATTCCCTGCGCTTGATTGGTTGCCAGGGAAAACAGAGGGGAATCTCTTGTATGCGTCACGATGGGCGCTAGTTAACTAGTGCGTCACACACGACAAAGGTTAATGGAGGAAATGGGGCCGATCAAATCCATTAGTTTTGATTGGCTGTTGTCCTTGACCCTTTTGACAGGAAGTAGTAATTATAGACGGGAAATGTGCTACTATTTATTGGTGGCGTGGATGTATGAACATTGCCTTCAAGCCCGAATTTAATGTAGGATATGAGTTAACTTCTACTTTCAGAATCGAAATTGATTGTTGGGGGGAAAAAAATTGTAAAATGATTTACCGGACTAATGGGAACTACGTTTTTCTGATAACACTTTTTTAGGATAAATGTCATCCAAACATTTGACCATGAACTGCAAAATATTTTCATCAATTATTTTCTCCATTTTTGAATTTTAACAGGAAACGATAGTATACTCTATCGCCAATCGATTTCTCGCGTTAACAATAGTGTTGAAAACGCTGGGACATTTAAAGTAATAACATTTCTACTGTATGTGCCAATTGATGTGGAAGTAGGGGAATCATAAAATAAAAAAACAGAAAATGCGATACATTAGCTTGTGTCAGGAAACATTATGTGTTACGTTATCTGAGTCGGAAAACAATATGTGATAAATTGTCTGAGTCAGAAAACATTTTGGTACACTTAAGCTTGTGTCAGGAAACATTATGTGTTACGTTATCTGAGTCGGAAAACAATATGTGATAAATTGTCTGAGTCAGAAAACATTTTGGTACACTTAAGCTTGCGTCAGGAAACAATATGTTATACATTATCCAAGTCAGAAAACATGAAGTGGCACGATATCTTGCACCTTGAGCTCTTTGATTACCTGTCGTGCTTGGCTCTCGTCTCCTCTCTCTCTGTTGTTGTTTGGTCCTAGTGTAAGAACGGATTCTTAAAGTCATAATGGAGCAGCGGAAGGATTTTCCAAATTGCCAGCAATGTAACACCCCCTCCCCCCGACACACACCTTACCCACACACCTACCCACACACTTACCCACCCACCTACCCACAGACTCGCCATACTGTCTTGAATCGCTTTTACAGCTGCCACACAGATTGGCACGATCCTGAACAAATCAAGGGGATGTACTCCTGACTGGCATTGACAAAGTGAAACAGAAGAGTGAACTTTTATTCAGTTGTTCTGTTTATTTAATTTAGTACTGAGTTGTAAATGTTGTAAATTTTGTACACAAATTGTAACATATTGGGTATGAAATTAATTTTTTTTTACTTTATTTGTTCTAAATCTTATATATGGTAAATTGTGTGCATAATCTATAATACAATTAAATCAGAACAAGATATCAAAATTTTACAAAAAGACTTAAATGAATTGATAACATGACAAACTAACTGGAGTATGTCTTTCCACCCAGAAAAGTGTCAACTTTTAAGAGTAACAAAGAAAAAGAAACAAATAAATTCAAAATATTACATTCATGGAAAAGAACTGACCCAAACTAAAGATGCAAAATACTTAGGAGTCTTAATAAATGAGAAACTATCATGGAATCCCCATGTCAATGAAGTTATTAAAAAATCAAACAAAACCTTAGGCTTTATAAAAAGAAATTTTAACAAATATAATAGAGATATAAAACTAAAATGCTATCTCACTTTGGTGAGACCTGTACTAGAATATGCATCTTCTGTATGGGACCCATCCACCAAAGAAAACATTGGTAAACTAGAACAAATTCAAAAAAGAGCTGCCAGATTCATTACTGGAGAATATTCAAAATTGACTAGAATAATACCATTAGTTACATCATTAAACCTTGAAACACTAGAGGATAGAAGACCCAAGAGCAAAGTAGTAATCATACATAAAGCAATTAATTCTAATTTAGAAATACAACACAAAGATAACTTAATACAACCCTCAGATAGACACAAGGATAAAATTACCTTTCTTATTCCGTATGCAAGAACAAACACATACAAATTTTCGTTCTTCCCGTCCGGAATTCGGGCGTGGAATGTGTTGCCATAAGAAACCAGGAAAACCAACACTTTATCAAAAATTTAAATCTCTAATAAAAATACAGGACTAAACACAAACCATAGATAAGCGTAGGATGCAATAATCTTCTATATAGAAGGAGCGTCTGTAAACAGATAAGATAAGATAAGATAAGATAAGACGTGTTCTACATTGTAACACGAAGTCGATTGTGCACGTAGATTACACTACATAGTACACAAGATACAATTTCTGATGCGGATACATGAAACCCAACTGACATGTTTATGGAACTGAAAAAGTGGCCTCATATTGGTTGCACGTCGACGAAACAAACGTAATCATCCATTCCCATCACAGTCCACGTGTCATTGGTTGCCAGCCCTCCGCCCGCATCACTCTTGAGAATCCTCTCACTTTCGCTAACTAGAAAACTAAAAGGGAAAAAATCATAATCATCATAAACGACTGAGTGGATTAGACTGTCAAGTACGTCCCGGAGTTCATTCCCCTCGTCATGGTTTGAGATTATAACTGAGTTCTGCGTCATTTAAGTTTTCCTTGTCAATTTTGGTTTTCGTTTATTATTAGAATGGGGGTTGTTTTTTGTTTTTCTTTTAAAGTATTATTTCAATTTCATGATTTTTTATGCCCGGGGCGCCCTCTTTAATGTACTCTTTCGGAAACTTTCTGCCGAGTCGCATATGTTTTGCCCAGTAAGAAAAGTTATGTCCATTCGTTAACGATATGCCTACGCCGATTGCTATGCTTACTCGTTACACTGCTGCCCAATTGGTATTGTTTTGCATATACTGGGGTTTGTGTACATTCTTAATCCTAAACCATGTTCGTGTAGCAAATGTTAATTTCATGGACTGACCAACTAGAATCTACAGCCATCTTCAAGTGAACGAGGCAGTGAATCTGGCCACCTTTGTTAGAGCAGTACCATGGGGATGGGAGTCTTTAGGGCGACGAAATTAATTGTTTTACCATGTGGAGAAATACTGAAAAGAGATAGCGCTAGACTTTGAAAAGAGCACAATATTGAAAAGAGATAGTGTTATACTTGGAAAAGAGTACAGTAGTGACAAGAAACATTGTTAGACTTTGAAAAATGGTAAAATAGTGAGAAAAAAATTTAGTTTTTTTATTTTGAAAAGGGTAGAAGGGTGAAAAGAGATAGGTTTTAGATTTTGAAATAGTACAAAATAATTAATCGAGTATTTAACCTAAGACGCCGCCGTGTTCAACAGACATTATAAAGTAACACCTGATAACAAAGACGCTTTTTCAGTATTTGTGTACCATCAATGGAATCCTATCTTTGTTTAACATTTGAAATCAAATTATGTACATGATGTTTCTCCAACATTCAGCAAGGTTGTGTTATAGATGTTTGACTGAAATGAGATTATGGAAATGTAGTTTTATTGTATAATGGTAGGGGGGGGGTAGGTGTCGGAACAATGAACATCTTTTAGAATGTAAGTGATGATTTTTTATGAGAAGTATTTCTTATATTCAAAAAACAATCTTTCATATCACGCGTTGAAAGGTTCTGAAGTTCGCCGAGTGGATGGACCCAGGCGGAAGTCCCTAGGCGTACGCTCTTTTGAATCTGCGGCACCAAACATTTTTTAACAGTCTTCAAAGATTATTGAAAGAATTTTGATAACAAAGACGTTTTCAATTTTTAAAAAAATGAATATTGTGTGCGCTATAGAAGAAAGTATTAATTTATTGTATATATTTCTACGCGAATTGTTGAATCTAGAGCAATCTTGGTGCACAAACAATTTACAAATGTACACTAAGGTGGTACTATTAAAATTTGATTTATTAATAAACAATGGTAAATATATTTGGCTCTAGGAGGTTCGATATTAATTTACCTTAAAATATTTTTGGGCTTTAACCTATTATTACTCGTAGTAAGTCAATTTGGGGTTCATTGTAGACATAGAATAACTTGTATTAGTCATAGAAGGCGAAGCTTGTAAAACATATAAACATGGGATACTGTTCCTTCAACAGATCTAACTTTACTGATATTAAGTTGGAAGGTTTGAAGAATATTCTTAACGGCTCTATTGGTTGTCGTACAAGTTATAAAAATGTTATATTCACGGTTACAGGGCACTTTTCCCTTATGAAATCATTAACGTAAAACGTGTTCGAATATTCCACGCCAAAGGCCTGTGATTTTGTTCCAGGTTTATCGCTGAGACTGGCCAGTGAGGGAGAGAAGGAACCAGGTCCAATACTGCCTGCCCTAACATCCCCCCCACCCCGGTAATCCTATATTGCCCAAATATCGTCCACATGACAGAAATCTGTCCCCGGCCCGCAACGATTCCCGATACCTCAGCCAGCGAGTCTGTTTCAATATTTGAGCAATCTGCCCCCCACCCCCACCTCCACCCACTGCCCAAACCACAAGATTAATAGTCTCCCCAGCCACACATACACACATACACACACACATTGCCTCAGTCAGTGCCTGGGTGACCGTATAGTTTTATTTAGATTCGACTTTTTCCTAAATTTTGTTTCACCCTCTTAAAATAAATAAAAATTTGGTCGAATATTTTTTTTACTGTCAACATTTGTTTTTAATGACAAAGTTATCTCCCTACTCTCTTCAACCTCCTCACTCCCTCTGGTTACCTGCCCATAGAAGACTGCACATTTGATATGTGGAACAAAGATCGTTGACTTCATCTTCATACTGAAATGTCTCAGTCCTAAATCAATCCAGACCAATTCACTTATTCTATTGATTGACTCTGTTCATTATTCCAAGTTTTATGTCAGACAGTGGAGTAGGTCTGTTTGAAGGGGGGATCATCTAATGACTATTTTTTTTTAAATTAAGATAGCGAACTTTCTAAAACATTAAAATACTTCAATTTTTTTTGCTTGTAACAGACCCCACCTTTACATGGTAAGCATACAGTATACATTAGTATATCACTGGGCCATCAGTGGTCACCGGCCTATAAACAACCCACGTCCAATACACTTTCACAATGTTATACTCCCCTGGCTCACCCTCGAAGCCCCCCCCCTCACCACACGCAATCAAAACACTACCCACAAATCTCAAGCCGTCTGCTCGCAGCACGTGATCAATTAGTTCCCAGAAGTCAACAGTGGAGTTAGAACTTTAGCCACTAATTACTCTTGTGTCGTGACGAGACAAGTACATACACTCACGTCTGATTATGCCCCCCTCTGGATGTCCAGCCTTCTCATGGAAGTGATGTCCGGTCAACTGTACTGAGTTGAATGTCTCACCAACTGTATGAGTGTGAATGTCTGACCAACTGTATGCGGTGAATGTCTCACCAACTTTATAGGGGTTGAATGTCTCACCAACTGTATGGGGTGAATGTTTCACCAACTGTATAATGTGATTGTACTGCAAAATGTATTAGATTAAAGCTCAAACATCTGTATGTGGTAAATAACCAACCAAGTATATGAAATGAATGTTGGACTGATTAAATTGGATGAATTATGAATCACCTTATCATATAGCTTTAGAAAATATTATAGGGAAATGTCGTGTAACCTACCACATAGCTAAATTTATTGTTTTTTTTATTTCTAAATAACTAGGGAAATGAAGTGAAAGTCGTAATCAATTAACAGTCTTTTTATAAAATTCTTTGTTCACATTAACATTAGATTGTTTTGATGGTGTCTTATGACCTAAACACTCACTACTGGCAAATGATCTTATCTATTAAAGTTGCTCCTACAATACAACAGATTTTTGCTTCACGGTTTATATCTTATCTTGCATTTTTAGTAAAGTTTTAAATGTTGATAGAGTGTTTGTTCTCTTGGTTTGATCAGACAACCCATATCACGTCCGAATTCCAGACGGGAAGAATGAGTATTGGTATGTGTTTGTTCTTGCATGCGCAATAAGAGAAGTGTTTTTTTATCACTATCTGTATCAGGAGGGTTGTATTAAATTAATTAACAACTGAGAACAGCATTTTCCTACCTCAAATTTTCATTGACGCTTTCCTTCTGTGGTCAGTACGTAGCTTGCTGCTGCCAATTTAGATGGCCACAAGGCGGCTTTCCGTTTCTTTGACCACTAGCCTGCGGGCCCCAAGATTAGCTTCACTACCGTGCTAATGTTGACGGGCCAGGAATAAGACGGTAAATAACCCAATGTATGTACCATCACGAATTGTGGAGATTCTTGTTCCACAAAACCTCCTTTCCCCGGTGTTTAATATCACACACGGGGACGGAGAAGGATGCACAGAGGTGGGCCACTCTGTGTTATTAAAGGCAAATAACTCGTGCTCGTGAATCTGTGTTTATTTTTTCGAGTGGCGTTAAATGGAAGAAAGCGTTTGTAATAATAAAAACGGTTTAACATAGAAATATTTTTTCAATGCTAAACGTGCATCTCCTCTCTTTCTTTTAAGCCATCTTGTCGTTTCTTTAACTAAACACGTAAGATTACGAGTGAATCGCCACTAGTTTCAACATTTCTAAGATATCCACTTGTAGACATGGAGATTACACGATCGCTATGGGCTCTAAGTAGTTCATCGTTTCAATAAACGTATTTATGATTGGAAGATCGATCAGAAGAAATGGCATTAATAAACCTTTCAGCACTCATTATAATGTTCAAGTTTGTATTTCTATTTATTTACTAACATAAACTTTCCATAAACCTGATTCTGAACATTGTTTTTTTTTATTATAATAGATCTGTCTCAGAAGTCTAATATACAATTATCATTTTATCTGCTATCCTCACTCACTTACCGGCTTCAAAACTCATGTGAAAACACCATGTTCTTTCATCCTCATATTTAAACAAAAACTACTGTAAAAGACCGGGATTCAAAATTAGTATTTAAAAATTATAGATTTTCCATTCACCTAAACCAATAAATAATAATAACTATAAAAGATTATATTCTTAATTCCATATATTCGAATAGTTTTTCAATTCAGTAGAGCTGATTAGAAATTCGTATATATTGAGATGGATATTCCGTTCAAGATAACTGATAAGAAATCCGTATATATTGAGATGGATATTCCGTCAAGATAACTGATAAGAAATCCGTATATATTGAGATGGATATTCCGTTCAATGAAACTGCTCACCAAACCCATGAGGAATCAAATTAAATGAATTTCTGACCGGGTTTATTTTTTAATGCAAGAGCGGAAGAGGGGGTCTTTTTACACGCGGCATAGAATCAATTTGTGTAACTTCTGATACGATAAATGTGACGATCGTAGACCGACTTACGAATTGTGTCGGGAACATGTTTGTTTATGCCAAGCGTAAATAAAAACTTGCCATCAAAAGTGAAGATTTATGGATAAGACTTGTTGGTTTTACGTGTACAAATGTTGTAGAATGATATTCAGGGGCGTAGATAAGCTTAATGCCACATAGGATGGGGAGTTAAACTTCCCTTTTCCGCGAAAACAAAATATGGATGTTTAACTTACTTTCGGAGTTCATTCTAAGAACCACGAGATATTCAAGTAGGTAATTGATGCAATTTTATATTGCTTCTATAAATAATCCCGCCACGAAACTGTGCTAAGACCCACCTGCTGGAGTTACTTTTAGTAACATGCATTCGAAACATTTTAAATTTTTCAAAATTTAGATTTAAACCTTTTGCGTCACCGCACAATTAATTCACGCCCCTGAACTATGTTATTTTCTCCCACCTCTTTTACATCGCAGATTTAAAACATAACTAATTACATTCCCGTTTAACAATATAACAAAATGCTCACCCCAAGTGCTTGTGGTATTTTTAAGTACCTTGTTTATGGGCAGATTACTCGAACATTACCTGGGATCTTAGCAGTAGCGACAATTTGACTGACTAAAATTGATACTCAGACTATTATACATTTTTTATGAAAACACAGGGACCAGGTGGCATATCGTGTAGTTTATTAAAAAGATACATTTTAAGAAATGGCAATAAGTAACTATAGTATATAATCAAATATTTGAAGGTTTGTCTATTGTTGAAAAAAAGCATTTAAATTCAAAACTTGGAAATAAATTAATGCGATACGCATTAGTAGCGGACGAAGTTTAAATAAGTAACTACTGTATTTAAACAAAAATGTACTCGTAACAAAAACAGAAAAAAGATTCATGTGTGGAAGATCAGCCCCCCAGCACCCCCCCCCCACTCCACCAACCTACCGTTAAAAAGGCCATCTGGGTACTCACTTCCGGTTTCACTCAACAAAGAAGAAATGGATTGCATAGGTCGATCTTTCCAGCGATCCCTATAAATTGAATTTGTTAGGCGGGGTAACGGTCCTCGTCGATGGCGAGTTACGGTCCCTGTCTACTGTGACATTAAGACCGAGAGTGAGCCTTGAGTCTGAAAAGTCCTTGATGGCCAACGGAGCTCGTGGAGCCCCGGATGACAACAGTGGCTCGAAATTTGATTACCGAAGGACGACGGGAAATAATCTAGTAGGGTTGATATCAAAATGTGGTTTGAGATAAGGACAAACACCTCCATTAGCAGTGTTTCGACGGCGATGCGTTGTAAAATGCAAATTGAGATATCAAAAACCTGGGCATTTGTCCCATCGATGTGTTTTAAATGGATTTACAAGTGGGTAAGGGTTAATTATAGTACTTACTGAACTTTGTTGGTTCTTGTTGGATCAATATGTAAAAATAAAGTCATGGCTATTCCTCTAAACAAAATTATACCATCCAACCTATAGCCCTCCCCGTATCACAGCTTTAGAATCCCTGCAAGCATTGATCAGATCTACATTATTGAAATCTGTCTACCGACTAACAGCTTTCACTTAATTGTGGCCACAGAGTGAAAGATGGGGTTGGGAAGGTTGGGGCCGATAAAACGTCAGCTATAGATTAGTCGAAGTGGGGGAGGAGATATTGTCAGCTATACATTAGTCTAGGTGAGGAGAGGAGATATTGTCAGCTATAGATTAGTCAAAGTGGGGGAGGAGATATCGTCAGCTATAGATTAGTCGAGGTGAGGAGAGGAGATATTGTCAGCTATAGATTAGTCGAGGTGAGGAGAGGAGATATTGTCAGCTATAGATTAGTCAAAGTGGGGGAGGAGATACTTTCAGCTATAGATTAGTCGAGGTGAGGAGAGGAGATATTCTCAGCTCTAGATTAGTCGAGTTGAGGAGAGGAGATATTGTCAGCTATAGATAAGTCGAAGTGGCTGAGGAGATATTGTCAGCTATAGATTATTCGAAGTGGGTGAGGTGATACTTTCAGCTATAGATTAGTCAAAGTGGGAGAGTAGATATTATCAGCTATAGATTAGTCAAAGTGGGGGAGGAGATACTTTCAGCTATAGATTAGTCAAAGTGGGGTAGGAGATATTGTCAGCTATAGATTAGTCGAGGTGAGGAAAGCAGATATTGTCAGCTATAGATTAGTCAAAGTGGGGGAGGAGATATTGTCAGCTATAGATTAGTCGAGGTGAGGAGAGGAGATATTGTCAGCTATAGATTAGTCGAGTTGAGGAGAGGAGATATTGTCAGCTATAGATTAGTCGAAGTGGCGGAGGAGATATTGTCAGCTATAGATTAGTCGAAGTGGGTGAGGCGATACTTTCAGCTATAGATTAGTCGAGGTGAGGAGATGAGATATTGTCAGCTATAGATTAGTCAAAGTGGGGGAGGAGATATTGTCAGCTATAGATTAGTCGAGGTGAGGAGAGGAGATATTGTCAGCTATAGATTAGTCAAAGTGGGGGAGGAGATACTTTCAGCTATAGATTAGTCGAGGTGAGGAGAGGAGATATTGTCAGCTCTAGATTAGTCGAGTTGAGGAGAGGAGATATTGTCAGCTATAGATTAGTCGAAAGTGGGGGAGGAGATATTGTCAGCTATAGATTAGTCGAAGTGGGTGAGGCGATACTTTCAGCTATAGATTAGTCAAAGTGGGGGAGTAGATATTATCAGCTATAGATTAGTCAAAGTGGGGGAGGAGATACTTTCAGCTATAGATTAGTCAAAGTGGGGGAGGAGATATTGTCAGCTATAGATTAGTCGAGGTGGGGGAAGGAGATACTGTCAGCTATAGATTAGTCAAAGTGGGGGAGGAGATATTGTCAGCTATAGATTAGTCGAGGTGAGGAGAGGAGATATTGTCAGCTATAGATTAGTCAAAGTGGGGGAGGAGATATTGTCAGCTATAGATTAGTCGAGGTGAGGAGAGGAGATATTGTCAGCTATAGATTAGTCAAAGTGGGTGAGGAGATATTGTCAGCTATAGATTAGTCGAGGTGAGGAGAGGAGATATTGTCAGCTATAGATTAGTCGAGGTGAGGAGAGGAGATATTGTCAGCTATAGATTAGTCAAAGTGGGGGAGGAGATATTGTCAGTTATAGATTAGTCGAGGTGAGGAGAGGAGATATTGTTAGCTATAGATTAGTCGAGGTGAGGAGAGGAGATATTGTCAGCTATAGATTAGTCAAAGTGGGGGAGGAGATACTTTCAGCTATAGATTAGTCAAAGTGGGGGAGGAGATTTTGTCAGCTATAGATTAGTCGAGGTGAGGAGAGGAGATATTGTCAGCTATAGATTAGTCGAGTTGAGGAGAGGAGATATTATCAGCTATAGATTAGTCGAAGTGGGGGAGGAGATATTGTCAGCTAAAGATTAGTCGAAGTGGGTGAGGCGATACTTTCAGCTATAGATTAGTCAAAGTGGGAGAGTAGATATTATCAGCTATAGATTAGTCAAAGTGGGGGAGGAGATACTTTCAGCTATAGATTAGTCAAAGTGGGGGAGGAGATACTTTCAGCTATAGATTAGTCAAAGTGGGGGAGGAGATATTGTCAGCTATAGATTAGTCAAAGTGGGGGAGGAGATACTTTCAGCTATAGATTAGTCAAAGTGGGGGAGGAGATATTGTCAGCTATAGATTAGTCGAAGTGGGTGAGGCGATACTTTCAGTTATAGATTAGTCAAAGTGGGGGAGGAGATACTGTCAGCTATAGATTAGTCGAGGTGAGGAGAGGAGATATTGTCAGCTATAGATTAGTCGAGGTGAGGAGAGGAGATATTGTCAGCTATAGATTAGTATAATGTGGGGGATCAGATATTGTCAGCTATAGATTAGTCGAGGTGAGGAAAGGAGATATTGTCAGCTATAGATTAGTCAAAGTGGGGGAGGAGATATTGTCAGCTATAGATTAGTCGAGGTGAGGAGAGGAGATAACATCAGCTATAGATTAGTCGAGGTGAGGAGAGGAGATATTGTCAGCTATAGATTAGTCGAGGTGAGGAGAGGAGATATTGTCAGCTATAGATTAGTTGAGGTGAGGAGATGAGATATTGTCAGGTATAAATTAGTCGAGGTGAGGAGATGAGATATTGTCAGCTATAGATTAGTCAAAGTGGGTGAGAAGATATTGTCAGCTATAGATTAGTCAAGGTGAGGAGAGGAGATAACATCAGCTTTAACATATAGATTAGTCAAATTTGGAGAGGCGATACTTTCAGCTATAGATTAGTAAAAGTTGGTGAGGCGATACTTTTAGCTATAGACTAGTCAAAGTGGGTGAGGCGATACTTTCAGCTATAGATTAGTCAAAGATTAGGGGGGTAGATATTAACACGGAAAATGTTTACATCAAATATAACCCATAGCAGAAACAACAGCTGGGTTATTCACACGGACATCACCATATTTGGGTGGTGTTGCCGTTGCAATGAATATGTTCATGTTAAAAGTTCTCCAGTGATCACGAGGTCCTCTATAATCTGGACATCGGTTAATGTTGAGAGCCTATGTAGTGTTACATGGTGTTACACAAAATCATGTATATTGTTTTAAAATTCTACAACTTCACGGACAAACTATTACTTTTTAACTAAAGCTGAACAGTTCTTCAACATTTTTAGTGAATTAAATCATCACATAAAGTGTATGATCTTTTTTTTTAAACAAAAAAGTATTTTTAGTAGCATTGGTCTGTAATTTCTTGTTAACTTTGTTTTATTCCAACATTGGTTTGGTTGCTGAATGACTTGGCGATAGAAATCTGGTCAGTTGCCCAAACTCGACGAGTTAGAAAACCTTAACATACAAACCGAAATTTGTTTCAAAAGTAGCACTGCCATTGGCTCAGCTGATACGACACTGGTGAATTAACGACAAGTTTTGTCTCCTAAAAAATATCAGGTTTTCAGATTTTTTTTACTTGGCAAAAATGTATGCATATGTTGTTGTTTTTGTTTTTTTTATAGGAACATCAAATAAATGAAGGGCCGAGATTGTCTTCCATGCGATTTTTTTTTGTTCGCAGTAGGGAAGCATCTAGTTATGGGATTACATAGTAAGATATATATTTTTTAATGAAACTTTGAACAACAAATTATAGGTTAACTATTTTTTTATTCCAGTTTATACAAGGGGCAACATTTTCCCAGCTGAACCCCAACCCAGAAGCCCAGGGCAAAGCACTGACACAGATCATCGGTCAGTTCAACATGAAGCAAACAGCTGTGCTGGTAGAGGACACGCGGATGGCAGATGGATTCCTGCACGGGGTACGGAACGTCATCAAACTGAGGAGACAGGACGTCTTCAACGTCATAGCTCTGGATATGAGCATAGGGTGAGTGAACTGTGGGCATATAGCTCTGGATATGAACATAGGGTGAGTGAACTGTGGGCATATAGCTCTGGATATGAACATAGGGTGAGTGAACTGTGGGCATATAGCTCTGGATATTAACATAGGGGAGTGAACTGTGGATCCATATTCAGTAATAAGAATATAAGGGGAGTGAACTGTAAGCCTAAACCCATGGATAAAAATATATGTACAGTAAGTGTTGACTTTGCTTGTTATAAATTATCTATAACCATAGACTTCAGAAAGTAATAGCCTACCTATCTCAGTTTGTGAAGTACAAACATTATCTTCATTCGTTTCTTATAGAAAGGGCTTTTAAATTGTTTAATCCACACCTTTTTAACCGCATCGAATAGCAACTGCACAGACTACATAAAAAGCAGTTTTCTACTGTTCGAGACATAGCTGCATTTAATCTTAGATATGTCTCATATATAAGGGATTTATAGTAAAAAGCTTTGTTTTTACGGGGTTGTTTAAAGAGTTTAAATTTTCATGAATGAAATTAATTTTGACAAATCTTTTGTTAACTCTTAAAAGAAGAAAATAAAATGAACAAAAAAAACTTTAAAAAAAAAGATTAGGCCCAGCTGCAGTGATGAATGTAGAATCTCGCATGAAAAAGCAGAAAATCATTTTTAGTCACTAAATAAGTAGACACACAGGGACTCAGAACTCAGAAGTTTTATTGATATTTATTGTGATCGATTGTTGGATTTAATGTGAGATATAAAATGTGATCAAAGTACACAAAATTTCTGAGTCCCACTTTGTGACTACTTAGTTTGTGACTAAAAAATAATTTTCTGTTTTTTTTTCATGCGATATTCTACATTCCTCACTGCAGCTGGGTCTCATCTTTTTAAAAAAGTTTTGGGTATTTTTTATACATTATGATTCTTGGCATAGCTGTGACGCTTCAAAATGATTCTTAAACAAGAAATGAAAACAACAGTAAATTCAGATTTTTCTTTCGTTGGTAATCAATATGGATTCTCTCCCTTCATATCTTCCGAAATGTCTTCCTAGTATATCTATCCCTTTCTCTAATCTTTAAACATCAAATGGGCTTAAGATGATCTCGATTTGTTATAGAGGGCGTTTACAGGTTTACTTTTGCACAAACATCTATCCGCTACAATTTGCCAGGCATAAAGCTCTTGTCCAGAAGCTGACCGATCTGTCCAACAGTGGCTGGAAGGTCATCGTGCTGCATTGCTCGCCTCGCCTTATGCTTAAAGTGGTCACTGCTGCTCAGTCTACTCGTCTCTACAACACTGGACACGCCTGGTTTCTTAGTGAAATGGCCTTTAGGTAAGTGTTGATGTGTTGACCTGTGTCAGTAGTGTTGATGTGTTGACTTATATCAGTAGTATTTCTGCGTTCACGTGTATCAATAGTATTGAATTGTTGACCTGTATAAGTTAGTATTGATTTGCTTTGCCTGTATCGGTAGTATTGATGTGTTGACCTGTGTTAGTAGTATTGATTTTTTTTACCTGTGTCAAAAAGTATGTTGGAGATGTGTATACTGTAGATAAAATCGCAGCTATATAGATTATAGAACATAAATAATGGACATCTTTATTTCTTTAACATTATATGTGTTTCCTTTGTAATTTAAATCTGATTTCGACGTTTAAAAAAAACAAATGTTAACCTGATGTAAACACATAATCCAGAATGAACAGTAATTTATTCTAAAAAGCAAGAACATAAAACGTATGTTCTTAGGGGCCGTCCATAAATGACATTTCGCGATTTTGGCCAATTTTAACCCCCCTCCCCCCTCGTTACACTTCGTCACAAAAACTTAGACCCCCCCCCCTTTTTCCAATAAGACGTCACAAAGCTGTTGGACCCCCCCCCCTTTTCTCTAAAAAAGGTATTTTCTATTTGAAAATTAGCATGTTTCAAATCACTTTATTGTCATTTTACTATGTATTTAGTGTAAGGCTGCACTCTTATATCGTAACACACATGGATCCATGTAAAATTTCATGAAATAAATAGTAAGAAATCGAATGGTGAAGTAGAAATTTGATTTAAAGTAGCGTGTATTGACGAGACGTCACAATTCTTAAACTCCCACCTCGTCAGACATAGTCACAAATGTGGTGACCACCTCCCCCCCCCTTAGGTGCGTGACTTCATTTCTGGATGACCCCACTTAAGTCCAGGCTGCGAATCAAGAAGCGAATATCTGAAACGAAAGATAAGTAAAGCAGCAGGCCATTTGTCACCACGATTATTGTGTGCACAACAATAAACAATTCCTTTTCTTTCAATGCTACCCTCCTTAGAATTGAAACAGCATATAAAAGGTCGGCTGACCGTCATCTTGCTACAGGACAAACATCCCGGACAATAAAAATGGGGCTTTTAGATTTTTATGCAATGCATATGCAATATACTGTTTAAAGTAATCCACCTATATCGTTAATCCACTCAAAAAAATTTGCAGCGTCCAATCTACATCAATTTAAATTTTGAGAAAAGAGTCAGTGAATTCAAAGATTAGAAAGCCAAAGAAAAAAAAATCAGAAAATTCGCCCAGTCTCCATAATAGAGAAGAGAAAAATTTTAACCAAAGTGAATTAAAGAAGTGG
This sequence comes from Ampullaceana balthica, assembly GCA_944989445.1. NCBI lineage: Eukaryota > Metazoa > Mollusca > Gastropoda > Lymnaeidae > Ampullaceana > Ampullaceana balthica. The sequence goes on from CALYLW010000562.1 coordinate 128,744, forward strand.
CCTCTGTTTCGCCTCCTCAAGACAATAACAAGCACAACTTTTTTTTTCTTTTTAATGGAACCCGCCTTCATGAGGTCGGTTGCCATCTATCTTACCACGGTACTTCCTCCAAAAACAATGAAATGTAGGTGTGACTGGCTATTTTATTTCCAAACGCATTTTTAAATCAATTTGTTTTTTGTTTTGTTTTTTCTAAAATTTAAACGACCATTGTATTCTTGCATGTATAATCAACAACAGCAAACTTCGATTATCCGAAACATTGGTGTCTGAGGTGAAACATTGACCATATATAATCTAACTTTTAACCTTCATTATTTGAAAAGTTGATTTCTGAAGTTGAAACATTTACCCCATATTATTTTAATTCCAACTTCTATTCCTACCATCAAATAAAATAAAAATATAACGCTCCAACTGAGCGTGACACATCTTAAGAATCTCGAGTGCTCGTTACTTTGCGGAATCCCTCCCCCCTGCCTACCCTGCGTTACTGAACGCACCATTCCAGCGTACTTCCTTGCATTGAGCCTTATTGAATAATAATACACAGTATGTAAAAAAAAATACGTGCAAAAAGTTAAATATATATTTTCCTCCATGTACTTACTCTTTTAACGCTACTCTGCTGCGGGACGTCATGTGTGCAAAAGTTGGGACAAAGACTCACTTCATGACAGGACTGCTAAGCCACACGAGGAAATCCAACCCAACGGTGATGCACCATCGTCTCGCTAGACGGAAAGATGACGTAGAAGACTACGGGAGGACTCGCTTAGCCAAAAAACGTTTTATCCAAGAAAGCCCATCTCTCTCCCGGTCCCAGCCATTGCAAAGTAAATTTCTATATTTACTGACTGACCTCAGAGGTCAATCCAATTAAAGCCATGGTCCAAAAAAAATAATTTATAAAGCAAACTTTGTCCAAAACTGCGAAATTTCACTCCAGCGAGAGGTCATGGTTTAAATAAGATGAGCCCCCCACTTCCCAAAACTCACTCTTTTCCTTACGACACGAGAAAGTGAAGTTCAGATCTAAAATCAATTTCTTACACTGTATAAAGTTTACACTGGGTGAATCATTTTATAGACTGGTGTTTTGTGGTTCATCAAGTCTACTAGTGAACTGAGTTCACAACTGTATTTAATGGATGTTAAGTTCGTTTTGTGGACGAGAGGGGAGAGAATGGAAGAGAGCGTTTAGTATGCGTGTGTGACAGGGGTGAGTTGAATTGAGGGGGGCAAGTATCATGAGTGCTAAGAGCAAAGTGCTTGTCATGAGTGCTAAACGTAAAGTTCCATAGTCAACATAATCGAATGCAACCACAAGTTCCATTTTGTTTTTATTTATTTTGTGGTACAGAAATGGACTGTTATAAGACCAAATAGTCATAATTTAACAACTCTACTATAGAATGTTATGAGTTCTTTACACACACTTAGCTTGAACTTCCAGGTTTGTTGGTCATACAACGTGTTCTTACTTAATTTCCACTCTGTTCTCTATATTGTTGGCACGCTGCCAAGTTGATTTTGGTTTTACAATGCCAATCCCTTGTTGTTGTTTTCTGGAAACAATGCAATCGGACGGTTTACATGTGTTCTATTTCCCAGTACAATTTTATAAAACAGTCACGTAACTCAGTTTATGATATCGAAGATAAAAGTTTGCTAAAATTTAATGATATGTAATCTATAAAGCATTTTGCTTTAGAATATTATCAAAAAGGGAAAAGAAAAATAATTGAAGAGCTTTGTGCTAAAAGTAATTCACAAAATATACTTTTTCAGATAATGAAGTTTTAATTTGTTTTTTGCGTATTAGATTTTAGATGATAGCATTATTTTTCATTTACAAAATTGGACCTAGTTACATTGTATTGTTTTCAATTTTATACGGTAGATTGGTCTAAACCAGATATTAAAAGTTAACCTCTTAGAATTAATGTGACCAAAAATGTGACTTTATTTTAAGTTCAACTGCAGAGATTCAAGGCATCAAAATCTTTAGAACCTCTATATTTTAAAAAAAAATTTAAATGGAGAGACGGGTGGTCGAGATTTTATTTCTCCAACTCACATCCGATATTGACACCCACTCCAGGCAACGAAATATTGTACAAGTAAATAAAACGTCAGAGCCATCACAGCTCACCCGTGGACCGCACTTCAAATATCTGCAGACGGGAGCCTCAGGGGCTGTCACCCATGGAAGATGGCAGCGAGTAGATATATTTTATCAAATGGGATAGAGGGGTAGGGAGCGTTGGTGGGGTGTGAGTTTCATGGGGAGTGAGCGTTAAAGAGGGGGGATTCTGATGTGGTGGGGTGGGGTTTGGTGCTGATGGGGTGGTGGGTATAGGAGAGGTGACGGCTAGTTAGAAATGAGTGAAGCAACTCACGTGGGAGAAGTGTGTCGGGTAGACATTGACTGTGGGAGGGGGGGGGCTCTAGTGACTGACTCACCCTGGAAGTGGACGGCGCTAGTCAATCAGCATAAATCATCACCATGATATTGTGAACAGAGCCAGGGAAAAGGGAGAGAGACACGGGTGAAAAGTTGTCTTTGGAGCGCGGGGCGCGGCGCTTAATGATTGGTGTAGACTAGGGGTCACGTGATTGAGACAGTCAAACGATGGGAATTTATGATAGGATGATGGATGCATCCCTAAGAATCGTGCTTCATCTTATCCGTGGCTCAATAGAAATCCTCTGTTGTGGATAATAAATACTTGAATGTTAGGTGGATCCCTGAGTCATTCCTTATAGAAATAATACTAAGGAGACTTCTGGTAGAAATAGAATAAAGAGCTGCCAGATTTTGAGGATGGGTGGAAGAGCAAGTGGGTGAGAGGGTTATGTGAGGGTTGGGGAGGGGTACGCTTATATTTTAAAATTAACACCGTTTCGTACTTACAGAAAATATTCCCTGATGTTAATTGCTAGATATGTTCTTTGTTGGTTTCTGTCCTTACAAGGATCGGCCAATTTAGGCGATCAAAGCAGATGTATAACAAAGTGAACCTTTTAACCCCAAACTTAGAGATTGTTGGTTAACTCGATATTCACTCAAACTAATCGTAAAGTCTTATTTTTCAGAGCTCACATATACTAAACCGAAATGTGTACATATTGGACGCATAAGATTTAGAGTTCATTGTCACTTAAAACGTTTGCACATTTCTAAAGTCATCGTAAATACTATGCATTTGTCCAACGCCTTTCCCTACAGTGGAGAGCCTTGGGCGGGGAATTCACCTGGCATAAGGAGTTCCCCAAGATGGAATCTCTCCAGGATGAAAGAAAATCTACCCTCCAACTGTTTCCCAGATGTGCTCCCTCTTCAACACATATCTAAAGGGCGGTACACACATCAAAATTTCCGTACAAATTTTGATCCAAATTTGTTATATAACTATGGAAAATTGGGTCACAATAGTGTAACGCACTATTTTAATTCGCGAACTCATAATTTATTTTTAGTTGTGTATAAAGATTTTGAAAGTAGGGACAAGTCCAAGCTTTGCTGGGAAATTTTGATGTGTGGACCGTTTTTACTATTGAAATCGATAGCGAATTTCAAAGTACATAATTCTGAAGGGAAATGTTAGTCTATCAATCAAACTGGCACTTATATGAATAACTAAATAACAACTCATTTATCTGTTCTAAAGTAGATTCTGCAAAGAAATTCCACAGTTGCGTTTGAAGCGTAATATTTAAGTCTTTGATGTCATTTAAGAATTATTTTGGCTTTGTTTGGCTTCCATGGATATTTTTCTTCTTTAATAAGTTACTGTTTATCATATTTTTTAAATTGCTTTTTGACCTGCTTTGTAATGCTGTTTACTTAATGTGTTGAGTACTTAACACTCTGTGATGTTTTTAACAATGTGTGTAATGCTTTTTGACCTTTTTTGTGGGATGCTGGTGTAATCTTGTTTTTTAGATTTTTAAACCAGTTTTGTAACGTGTGTGATTTACTATATGAAGCGGTTGACCATTTTGTAATGTTTTAAAACTGTTTAGTGTTATTTTATTGGTACGTTGATAAACCATTTTTTACAATACAAACTTAAAAAGAAGCAAAAAAAAATAATTTTAACAAATTTTTAATAAATGACACTCATAATAATAAAAAATAAACAGCACATTATGCGGTATGATTTAATGTATTATTCTCAATTAAAAATCAACATCTTCTTAAATTGCATTAGACAATTTAAATTTCAACAAGATACTAGTAAGATTATTAACAACAAAAAACAAGATACTAGTAAGATTATTAACAACAAAAAATAGATACTAGTAAGATTATTAACAACAAAAAACAAGATACTAGTAAGATTATTAACAACAAAAAACAAGATACTAGTAAGATTATTAACAACAAAAAACAAGATACTAGTAAGATTATTAACAACAAAAAACAAGATACTAGTAAGATTGTTAACAACAAAAAACAAGATACTAGTAAGATTATTAACAACAAAAAACAAGATACTAGTAAGATTATTAACAACAAAAAACAAGATACTAGTAAGATTATTAACAACAAAAAACAAGATACTAGTAAGATTGTTAACAACAAAAAACATTCGTATTTTACAGTTTTTAACAAATTCATTATTTCATTCAATATCTTTCTTACCTCACAATAGTGGTTTCCTTGAATATCTTCTTTGTTCCTGTTACCCTTCTCTTCTATTGGAAACCTCAATAATAATTTTTCGCCAACAGCAGTGACCCGGATGTTATCACGCAACTGCCGGAAGGACTATTGGCCATCGAAAGCTTCTGGCTCGGGGGTATCTCTGACGTCATGGTCAAAGCCTTTGACCACGTACTTGACACTCTGACGTCACTCTCCAGCAACGATGATCTGGGCAGCGACCAGTTAGTGCCTTACATGACATACAATATGACCGACCGTCATCATACGGAAAAAATCATTTCCGGTTTCAGATCATCTTCACTATTTGCAGTTAATTTTCAAAGGTAATAACTTGAAGAGGTGTTGTTTTTTACACGCTTTTATTTAAGTCACACTGTTTGTATGTTGTATCTATCCATCCATCCATCCTTCCTTCAAATCTTGAAACGTAAAATTAAACCACTTCTGATAGTCCGTCCTAGAGATCTCAAAATTTTACCACAGATAGATCTTGGATGACAATGCATTGTGTCAAAATTTCAGATCGATCGAATGTACCGTAATTAAATTAATCTATTTTTAGTTTATCTCTATTTATCACTATTTAGAATGTATAGTCGTCTGCTAGAGTTGACCCTCACGGCTCACTGGTAGCCCTAGTTTACCGAATTCCCGTGTTTACATCAAGGGCAGGGGAGATCAGCGCGTTTCAGTCTGTAAATGTTTGTAAATAAAAGCGTGTCCTTTTTAAAAAAAGATTTTTTTACATTTTACTTATATAAAATATTATCACTCACGTCAATGAACCATGCCTCAATTCGCCCTAGAGGGATACAAAATTCCCGTGTTATATAAGGGGAGTTCAGCGCGTTTCAGTCTGTAATTTTAAGTGGATTTAAGAGAAGAAAATAAAAGCGTTTTTTTTTAAAGATTTTTTTTAAAGTATTTTCTTTATTATTGGTGTGTTTAACTTTTCTTCAAGAGTATATGTTTTTAATTAACTGCCGTACGAAAACTATTTGTGTTATTTCAAGCTGTTTGGCGCCTGATATTACATTTACCGTTTAAAAAAAGATACGTAAATACCAAAGTTTGTTACTATAAATCCATTATATTTGAGACATAACTAAAAATATTCATTATGTTCAATATAATACGCACCACTTGACAGACTATCATAAACATTTACAGATTGGTAAAATATTATAAAAGTATGTTCAATATAATACGCACCGCGCGTTCAATATAATAAGCACTGCGTGACAGACTAACATAAATATTTACATGTTACATAGAGATACATAGAGATAATCTAAAAATTCATTAATTTAACTATAGTACATGCGATCGATGTGAAACTGTCATTTTTATCGTCACCACGAGTCTGCCTGCAAAATTTCAGCTCGATATGATACGGGGAAGTGGGTTAAAAGTCGATTCTAAGTTTTTGCGACAACCAATCAAACAACCAAGCAGACGTCACGAGTTAATATAAAGGATTTAATTTTTTTAAAAAGTAAAAAAATAAAACCGTAAATAACAAAGTTTTTTTTCTATAAATCCTTTATATACGAGACACAGTAAAAATATGTTCATTATAATACGCATCGCAAGACAATCCAAAAATCCAACATTTTAGTTATGTCTCATATATAAAGGATTTATACTTATAGTTTAAAAAACCTACTACAGTCTGCCTGCTAAATTTCAGCTCGATTTGAACACGGGGAAAAGGGTTATAAAAACATGTTTAATATAATGTGCACCGCGCGACAGACTATCATAAACATTTACAGATCGGGAATATATTTTAAAAAGTATCGTCAATGTAATACGCACTGCACCGCGAGACCGGAAAATAATAAAAGGCTTGTTCAATATAATACGCACCGCGACAGTCTAGCACAAAAATTTACACGCTGCATAGAAATACGTACATGTACTCTAAAAATTCATTAATTTAATTACAGACTTCGACGATGTAAAATTTCGATATATCATTTTTATTGTCGCCATGAGTCTGCCTGCAAAATTTCAGCTCGCTAGCATACGGGGACGTGGGTTAAAAATCGATCCCAAGTTTTTGCGACAAGCAATCAAACAATCAAGCAATCAAGAGACGCCACGAGTTAATATAAAGGATTTTTAAATACTTATTAAAAATGGGATGAAAGAAATTACTGGCCTCGAGCATCGAATTTAAAATTCAATGTTTTTTTTTAAATGACAATAACCTTAACAACTTAGACAGTTTAGTTTTTATTTTACCCAAAAGGTTTTCCATCTTAATGAAAAAGGTTTACTGAATCTAATCAGGAAACCACCATACCTTAACTCAAATTTCAAGTGTTTTGTTATTCGTTTAAAAGGGAAAGCGAACTTATTTTATTTAAACATAATGAGAGCATACTTTTTTCCCCATGATTTCGTGGTCGTAAGTGTGGCGGAGTCGTTGTCTAGGGTTTGAGGTCCCCCTTGGCCACAGATAATTACCCCACTGGACGGGTAAAATGAATCGCAACGCTGGGTTTTAGTTCAAAGTACGTTTAAGGACATGAAATCTCCAACATGTATGGTCAAGTACAATTGGTAATGTTATGGTTGATCTTCGTGCCATCCAGAGTCCACACAGCCTTTTACTCTTAACAGTCACACGTCCTCGGCCCAGCTTGACCGTATCGGACTACGTTCAAAAAAAAACAACTCCTCTCTCCACCGTCACACTCTCGTTCCGTCTTTTACCCTGCCTGTAACTCGGCAACTCAGCTCTGTCTCCCCGTCACACACACTGTGTTCTTATTATATAGTCCCCGTGTCATCCACACTGTCTCCACGCTGATTACAGCTCCCACGTACCCTGAGTTCCTCCCCCCCCCCGTTCCACGTGAACAAGCGTTCACAGTCCGTTGACCCATGCTCACCCCGTTTATGCTCAGTCATCCCGACACCACAACATCTGACCGTGACAGTAAAGGGGGGTGGGTGTTCTAATGTTTCCATTAGAACTTTCTCGGGGCTTGGCAGACTTGGCGGGGCCCATCTCCTCTCCAAGTCAGCGTTGGACTTTTTAGCGATAGCCATGTATCAATCTTTATAATGTGGCTTAGCGTGGGCTGGATCCCACTCACCTCATCTTTTGAGGCGAGCGCACTATTAACTTTACTAATGTAAAAATTTGGAGACTAGAATTTCAAAACAAAACAAAGCAAATGTGAAAACTTGTTTGAAAAGTCGAGCTGTGTCTTCTCTATAAAGTACCAATGTCTAGTAACATTATAAAACAGTAAGTTTCATTAGTGTGTCCATCCCTTCAGGTGTTTGCAGGCTTCTCTGTGCTGCTGCAGCAACTCCTCCTTTGAGGACGAGGACGACGTCGTTGACAATTCCGCGGACGACAGTGAGACGGTGTACATCAAAGGCGCCAATGTGGAGGAGTTCTTTGATGAGGCCAGGCAGAACTTGGGGCCGGCCTTTTACCTTGTCAACACCGTAGCGGACGACTCGGGAAACAGGTTGTGGACCAAAGTCGGCTACATCACTGCCAGCGGCAGACGTGATCTCCGGACTGTCTTGTGGCCAGGTACAAACTAGTGACTGCCTTGTCGTCAGTTACAATCTAATGAGTGTCTTATGGGTGAGGTACAAACTTATGCTGTCGGACTTCGCTAAAACGAACTTCCCTAAGTCGAAAACCTCCTATAACGAATTAATTATTAGGTCCCGACCTAATTCCTTGATGAATCTGCGCCCTTTACGCCATTTTCCCTAACTCGAAAACTCCGTTAGTCGAATGTTTATTTCGGTTCCCTTTAAGTTCGACTTTGCGAGGTCCGACTGTAATTGCCTTGTGGCCAGGTACAAACATTTTAGCCAGAAGACCAATCAGATAAACGTGTTTGGCCCCCAACCAAGGTATTCGACACTCGGGGTAAACATATCCACCGCGAACATCGAGCTAATATTTGTAGGCCAACAGACATTTTCATCAAGTATATGGTCCGCTTTGGGTCAATACTTTCTCTTGGCTTAAACTCTATAACAAAAAAAATAAACATCACCGATTGGGCCAATTTTGTGGGATTCCTATTTTTAAGACACAATAATAGTTGAAGCATGAACACACACAATCTCGCATGTTTGTTCCGTCACAAGGACACAACATCTACGGCCCATCGTCCAGTGCAGTGAAGACTTACAAGGTCGTGACCCGTCCAGCGGAGCCGTTTGTGTTTGTGACGGACAAGGTGGCCAGGAAGGAGGATTGTTTTGTTGACGTGCCGTGTTTGAAGGTGAGAGAACTCACAACACATACAACAACACATACGATACCACAACACATACGATACCTTAGTATATACGATACCATAGTATATACGATACCACAACACATACGATACCACAACACATACGATGTCATAATACATACGATACCACAACAAATCGATACCACAGGACATACGATATCACAACACGTACGATACCACAACACATACGATATCACAACACATACGATACCACAACACAAACGATACCCCAGGACATACGATATCACAAAACGTACGATACCACAACACATACGATACCACAACACATACGATGTCATAACACATAAGTTGGCTTTAATGTAAACTAAATACTCTGCAAGGTCAACACACATACTAAATTCTTTAAGTACGTTTATTACATACAACATGCAGACTTAAAGTGGACATTTCTTGGTCGTTTTTTTTTAAATATTGTAACTGCAGAGTGATTCATTGAAAATCACTGGTCTTCCGATTCTTTCATTAATTTATTCCTGATCTGACTGTATGTTTCATTGTTTAATGAGCTTAGTCTGTGAGTTTCATGGTTTAGTGACTGCGTGCTCTTCTGTTTGTTGGGGGTGTCATATTGTTTCATTTTCAAATACTTTTTTTTTCCGGCGAAATTTTTCAGTTAATTGAAAGTTAATAAATCCATTCATTAAAATGAACAAGTGACAAACAGATCGGCTAACTGTTAGATTGGATTGCATATTTTTTTCAGTATGCATATTTGATCCAATTAATGGTCATTTTAAAATAGATTATTGTTATTGTTGTTGTTTTTTAATTTGTAAAAATTTTACTCTACATAGAAATAGAAATTTAAAAAAAAACTGTTGAGATCTCCGGCATTAATTTCATAAAATGACCTCCAGGTGGACAACAGTTCTCAAACTCTGCTGGCTGCGGTGGTTGATGACTTCCAGTCGGAGATGTTGGAGATCGGTCAACTCTACACTGTCCACTGTTGTAAAGGACTGACCCTTGAAATTTTGGATTCTCTGTCCAGAAATTTGAACTTTAAGTAAGGCTCTTAATGAATTTTTTTTTCTGAATAAAATCTTTAGAGATTTTTGTCGTAGATTATTTTAACTTAAACTAATTATTTTTTGTCATTTAAGAACAGTAATTACAATAAAATGTATTAAATTATATTCAAATTCTTGTGTCCCCATCAATAACGAGTGTGCTTCTTAGATTCTAACTTAAAATTTCACTAACTTGAAATTTCTCATAAAGCATCAATATACATAATTTGCAATCTCTGTCACGTCTGTCTGTCATGCATGTCTGTCTGTCCGTAACGCTACTAATTTTAGAAAGCAGCGCACCAAATTACTGCAGCAATGCATCAAAAGGTGTGCAAATTAAAGATGCGCTGTTAAAAATATTATATGACGTCATTGTTTTAGCTCATATTTTAATTTTGGAAAACGGAACAATGTAAAAAGAGGATTTAATGATAGTTAATTATAAAATAAAAAAACAAATATTATAAAATACTTTGTGTACATTTCAGAATGTTTAATATTTCGTATTGATCAATTAAGGACAAGTTAGTTGGGCTTTTGAAAAAGGTGGGCGCCTTAGGCGCCCTACAAAATATGCGTTTTTTCAAAATAAATAGATTTTAGCTGAAAACTTTTGTCATTTTTGACGGGTGATACGCTAGTTTAAAATATTGAGGGGTTTAAGGATTTCTTTTGATGACGAAATGTAAATGCTTTTGCTTTTTTTTTGTTACTACCAGTTATTATTTCTCTATTTTTCGACCGGGAAACACCGAATAAAACCAGCGTATACAGTTTTAACCCATTTCGGACCATTTTACACATCCCCGTTTTCAAACATGGTATACAGATTTAACCCTTATCTGTCCACTTTAAACACCACGTTTGTAACATGGTACAGATTTAACCCTTGTCTGTCCACTTTACACAGCCAGGTACATTGTCTACTTTACACGACCAGGTACATTGTCTACTTTACACGACCAGGTACATTGTCTACTTTACACGACCAGGTACATTGTCTACTTTACACGACCAGGTACATTGTCTACTTTACACGACCAGGTACATTGTCTACTTTACACGACCAGGTACATTGTCTACTTTACACGACCAGGTACATTGTCTACTTTACACGACCAGGTACATTGTCTACTTTACACGACCAGGTACATTGTCTACTTTACACGACCAGGTACATTGTCTACTTTACACGACCAGGTACATTGTCTACTTTACACGACCAGGTACATTGTCTACTTTACACGACCAGGTACATTGTCTACTTTACACGACCAGGTACATTGTCTACTTTACACGACCAGGTACATTGTCTACTTTACACGACCAGGTACATTGTCTACTTTACACGACCAGGTACATTGTCTACTTCGTCAACGACACCAACTACGGCACCTACAAGGACGGCAACTGGACGGGGATGGTTGGTGACGTCATCCAAGGCACGGCTGACATCATCGCGGGCGCCTTCAGCATGACGTCGGAGCGCATGACCGTGCTGGACTTCACTGAGCCCTTTTACCAAAACGAGTTCTCCCTCGTGACTAGTGAGGGAGGTAACTACGTGTCCATCTGGGCCTTCATGAGTCCCTTTTCCGGCCAGGTCGGTACGGGGGTCTATGTGAGTGTCCAATAAAAACATTGGGTACTTTAGTTTCTGTACAATAACAACATTGGGTACTTTAGTTTCTGTACAATAACAACATTGGGTACTTTAGTTTGTGTACAACAACAACATTTGGTACTTTAGTTTGTGTACAATAACAACATTGGGTACTTTAGTTTGTGTACAACAACAACATTGGTTACTTTAGTTTCTGTACAATAACAACATTGGGTACTTTAGTTTGTGTACAACAACAACATTGGTTACTTTAGTTTCTGTACAATAACAACATTGGGTACTTTAGTTTGTGTACAATAACAACATTGGGTACTTTAGTTTGTGTACAATAACAACATTGGGTACTTTAGTTTCATTACAATAACAACATTGGGTACTTTAGTTTCTGTACAATAACAACATTGGGTACTTTAGTTTGTGTACAATAACAACATTGGGTACTTTAGTTTGTGTACAATAACAACATTGGGTACTTTAGTTTGTGTACAATAACAACATTGGGTACTTTAGTTTGTGTACAATAACAACATTGGGTACTTTAGTTTGTGTACAATAACAACATTGGGTACTTTAGTTTGTGTACAATAACAACATTGGTTACTTTAGTTTCTGTACAATAACAACATTGGGTACTTTAGTTTCTGTACAATAACAACATTGGGTACTTTAGTTTCATTACAATAACAACATTGGTTACTTTAGTTTCTGTACAATAACAACATTGGTTACTTTAGTTTCTGTACAATAACAACATTGGTTACTTTAGTTTGTGTACAATAACAACATTGGTTACTTTAGTTTTTGTACAATAACAACATTGGGTACTTTAGTTTCTGTACAATAACAACATTGGTTACTTTAGTTTGTGTACAATAACAACATTGGTTACTTTAGTTTGTGTACAACAACAACATTGGTTACTTTAGTTTGTGTACAACAACAACATTGGTTACTTTAGTTTGTGTACAATAACAACATTGGTTACTTTAGTTTGTGTACAATAACAACATTGGTTACTTTAGTTTTTGTACAATAACAACATTGGTTACTTTAGTTTCTGTACAATAACAACATTGGTTACTTTAGTTTGTGTACAACAACAACATTGGTTACTTTAGTTTCAGTACAATAACAACATTGGGTACTTTAGTTTCAGTACAATAACAACATTGGGTTACTTTAGTTTCAGTACAATAACAACATTGGTTACTTTAGTTTCTGTACAATAACAACATTGGGTACTTTAGTTTCTGTACAATAACAACATTGGGTACTTTAGTTTCTGTACAATAACAACATTGGGTACTTTAGTAAATATTGCTTCACGAGCGTGGGCAGCAAAGCACTGTGCTTGCTGTGCCGTGAGTGTGTGAGCGTCTTTAAGGAGTACAACTTAAAAAGACACCACCAAAAAAAAACATTTGGATTTCGGGTACAATTTAACGAACGAAGAGCGGAAAGGAATTGTCTGGAGTTGGTTAATAATTTAAAGAAGCTGCAAACTGTTTTCAATAAACAGTCTTTAATACAAGATGCCGAAACCGAAGCCAGTTTTGGTGCTATCCCATAAGATTGTAAAACGGAGCAAGTCTTTTTTCTGACAGCGAGTTCATCAAGGAATACTTGTCAGATGCAGCAACCATTATATGTCCAGAACAGAAAACAAAATTTGATAGCATTTCTTTATCAAGGAGAACTGTAGTCAGGCGTGAAAAATTGAAAAAATTAACGGCAATTTGATGCACAAACTTCGAGACGCAACCTAAAACTTGTTGTGGTACTCTCTTGCGTTGTACAAAAGTACCGATGTTCAGGACACAGCACAACTATTGGTAATTTATTCGGGGAATAAACACTCGTTTTGAGATTACTGAAGAATTACTTAGTCTTTAGCCACTCAAAAGACACAACTACAGGCCAGGATTTAATCAATGCTATTGAGAACTGTGTTGAAAGCACTGGGTTCTTGTGGAACAAGATAGCAAGTGTAACAAACCGATGGAGCGCGTGCTTTGACTGGAAAAATCGTAACTCTTGTGAAGTTGAAAAAAGATAAAAAAAATTAAAGAAGAACATCCTGACCATACACTCTTACATCTCCACTGTGTCCTCCATGGGGCAAGTCTGTGTGAAGCTGCGTTGAATATCAAGCATGTTATTGACCCAGTTGTCAGTGTGATAACCTCATCAGAGCCAGGGGACTTAACCACAGGCAGTTCAGGGCCCTGCTTTAGATTTGTAAACTGAATATTAAGATATTATCTACCACAGTGGTATCCGCTGGCTGTGACTGGGAAAGATATTGAGGCGAGTGTGGGATCTCAAGGAAGAAATTGTTATGTTCCTGGAGATCAAGCGTTTTGGTTGTGACTTTTTCACTAACATGAAGAGTGGAAGTCAGACTTAATTTTTGCTACTAGATACGACCCGCGGCGTAGCATACGCCGCAGACTTGCTCATCATAGACGGGGGTGGGGGTGAGAGTACGGACACAAACAGCAGCACGAAGTAATGAAAAAATAGCGAGTAAACAAGGAGACATGCGCACTGAGGTTGTTGTTATCCGCCCCCCCTCTCCATTACTACCATCTCTTAAACATAAGCTGTGATTGGCCGACCCTAGCGAGGTTTAGTCATGTTTAGGGTTGTTAATTGCGTGCTGTTGGTTGTTTGTTTTTTTGGCAAACCGATTATTAAATTATCGATTATGTAACTCTGATTTTAAACCGATTATTGTTTTATAGCTGACTTCATAGAAATTAGGGGTGAACCGGATTTGCCTGCGGCTTCGGGAAAACTGGAATCCGGCGATATTTACAAATCCGCAGAAATTTGCTTCATAAATCCGGCCTAATCCGGCTTGCCGGGTTTGCGATAAAATATATATTAATTATAGCTCCGGCAAATCTGGAATCCGGCAATTTTTCAAATCCGGCTTCGGCTCCGGCCGGATTTCACTTCATAAATCCGGCCGAATCAAATTCGATTATCGGTTGGGGAAATTTAAAACCGATTGTCGATTTCAAATCCGATTATCGTTTAACAGCCTAAGTCATGTTGGAAAAAAGGGGAAAAGAATGGGCAGAAACAACAAACATTTTTAAAAATTAAAAAAAATATTGTTTTTTTCCGCTGAGGTTTGATCCCAGGACTTGATAACCACTACACTACGAATTATATGTTATTCTGTGAAGGAAAACGCAACTGAACGGGAAGTCAACTCAAGAAGCTTTGTTTCCACCCCCCCCCCTTTTTTTTCTTTTCATCCCATCACGCTTGCCAACTGTGATTTTTCGACCCCAGCGAGGGTCATTCGTCATACTCATTTGCACATGGTCGTTTAGGGGAAATATATATATATAGATTGAAATTATGGAAAAGTTTAATGAACTTAATGTCAAACTTCAGGGCAATCGCTTTTTTTTGCACATGAAATTTATGCTCATGGTAAATCATTTCAGGCAAAGCTCTCCCTGTTCTCCATGCAAGCAGGTGAAAACAGATTTTGCCATTTCCCTTTGCTGAAACAGAAAACCAATTCTGGTGAAAAGGCTGACAAGTACAAGGCTCAGTTGGATGCCTTGGCTGTAGATTTTGAGAGAAGGTTCCAAGACGTCAAGAACCTTGAACTGCTCTTCAATATACTCAGTTCACCATTTAGTGTAAAAGCTGATTCAGCCCCAGAGGATACACAAATAGAGCTGATTGACCTACAAGCAGATTATGACCTGAAGGAGAAGTTCAAATCAGTTCTTTTGCTGAAATTTTATGGATGTTTGCCAGCAGCAGCATTTTTACACTTAAAAAACTTTGCTGCCAAACTTTTGTCACTATTTTTTGTCCACATACATCTGTGAGCAAGCTTTTTCTTGCACGAAAATAAACAAGTCTAAGAACATACCGATGTTGACTAACTGCAATTTGAATGCAGTCATGCGAATCACAACCAGTAAACTTGTTCCACAGTTCAAGAACATTATCCAAAATTGCAAACAGTTACATAATTCCCATTAATTATAATTGTACGTTGTCATTTGTATTTGAAGTAGACAAAATATATATGCGGCCCACCTATAAAAATAACGTTTTCAAAGCGGCCCTCTGTAGAAAAAGTTTGTCCACCCCTGTATTATTCCATTTGTATCTCTTTTTAAATCCCTTATATTAACTTCGCGGCCGTCTCTCTCTCTCTGTCTCTCTCTCTGTCTGTCTCTCTCTCATCATCTCATGGGCTCGGCGGGCGGAAAAACAGAAGTCAAAAATGACCCACTTCCAATGATCCGATCGAACTGAAATTTGGCACACGGACCCGTCTTACCTAACAATGCATCGTATCAAAATTTCAGATCGATCGAACGTACCGTAATTAAATTAATGCATTTTTAGTTTATCCTTATATGAGGTATGTAATTTTAATTCACGATTTGTTATTGTTTTTTTGCCACGTGAAAGTTTGAGCATTGAGGCGACCCAACGAAACGACGGTGCGCTTTTGTTTACATTTTACGTGTCACTCTGAGCTCGGTCAAGCGAATCGGTGACCAGACTTTTCCCCTCTCCCCCCACCCACCCCTCCCCCCCCACTAGGGTTATGATGCAAAGTTGAGTTAAGACAGATTCAGTCTGTAAATGTTTGAATATAATCAATACTTTTAGTTATGTCTCATCTATAAGGGATTTACAGTCAAAAACTTTGTTTTTACGGGGTTGTTTAATTTTATTATTCTTTTATACTTTTGCTACTCACCTCTGTATTTAAAAAAACAAATAATTTACCCCATTTTGTAAGTTTTCCTCAACAACCCCATGTCTTGTTGTGTAACAAAGGTAGTTCCATAGATCATCTGTTTCTATTGCTTCCAGGTCTGGTTGTATAACAAAGTTCATCTGTTTCTACTGTCTCCAGGTCTGGTTGTATAACAAAGTTCATCTGTTTCTATCGTCTCCAAGTGTAGTTGTATAACAAAGTTCATCTGTTTCTATCGTCTCCAGGTCTGGTTGTGCATCATGCTGAGTTCCATTGTGGCCGGTATAGCCACAGCTTTCCTAGAATGGCGAAGTCCTTTTGGGCTCAACCCCCGGGGCCGAAAGAGAACCAAGAATTATGGCCTAGGTTCTGGTCTACTGATGGTCATGGTACTGTTAACTGGACACACTATCAACATAAAGGTGAGAGCTCATCTTGTAAAAATTACAGTGGATCCATTACGCGTAAAATTTGTTCGTTTTGGGGCTGAACATTATTATTGTCGATTTGTGGGAGGGTATATAGTTTGTTTGCTAGGGTGTAACCTATCGGTTGGTATGTTGGAGTTTATGTTGTTGGTATGTTGGGATGGAAGTAGTCCATATGTTGATGTATTTCGTTGGTATATGGAAGTGTATGTCGCTGGTATGTTGGATTGTAATCCGTTGGTTTGTTTGAGTGCAAGCCGTTGGTATATTGCATATGACAAAGTTTATGATTCATTAAATTACATATTATTGAGAAATCGTCGGTAAGCAACGCTGATGTTTGTGCAAAGTTTCAATTATTTCTTAGATTAGTGTCCTTGTTAAACGATCTAGATGCTTACGTGGCGACTTCTTTAAACAAGAGTTAATAACATTTGGTGACCAGTCCCATGGGGCCGTCCAGGCTACAACCTTGTAGATAATGGACTACTATTAGTCAGTGCAACCTTGAGTCAGGTCATATTAGTGCTGCAAAATAAATAAAATTAATCCTCCATTATATCTCTACTCCCAGCCATAACAAATAAACCGCAGCTGAAATCCGCGATTTTATACATTTCTTGATTGTTACATGAATCTTGCAAACTTAAGGCCATTCACTAATAATCTAAGAGACATGCACACATTGCTTTTTAAATCCCGTATATTAACTTCGAAATCTTGTCTCTCTGTCTCTCTCTCTCTCTATCTGTCGTCATCTCTTCGTAAGTCGGGCGGAAAACAAAAGTAAACAAATGACACACTTCCCGTAATGCCATCGAGCTGTAATTTGGGACATAGACTTGTGTCAACTAACAATGTATCATCGTATCAACCTTTCAGATCAATTGAACGTACCGTAATTAAATTAATGCATTTTTAGTTTATCTCTATATAACATTTGTAATTCAAATTCACAGTCTGTTATTGTTTTTCTTTCACGTGCCAGTTGAGTTCACGCGTTAACGCCACCCGTCGATGTCCACACCCCCTCCAGTCCCTTCCACCGGTTTTAAAGCCAGGGGATATCACACGGTGTCAGTCTGTCAATGTGTGTCGCGTTTGAACATAATCAATACATTTAGTTATTTCTCATATATAAGGGATTTATAGTCAAAAACTTTGTTTTTACGGACTTGTTTAATTATACATAGAAGTATTGTGTCTTGCTACAAGAAGGCCACAGTGCAGCATGTTATTGACTGGGGAAGTGACTTACTTTCCACCATGAGCTACATGATGTGATTTGAATACGTCGTGTGTATGATTGGTGTTATACATTGTAGGAAAGCGGATTGGTAACGTGGTACATTATCTGTGGATATCGAAAAGCCCCAAAAGCATGTTTGGAAGTTTAAACTATTTCATCATTATTAAAGTCACGCGTCTTCAACATTATATATACTTTTGACAACTTGTTCATCATTTATTATATGACTCTTCAATTTGTTCTTTTCGTCGAAGTTATTAATCTTCCAAAACTGATCAGTCGGATCGGATTCTATTACCCTCGATTTTCTGGACTTGGGGTCATGCGTACTTCTTTTAACATCATAACGAAAAGCAACTGAGATCCACAGCAGGGAGTTTTAAATAAACTTAAGTTTGAACAATTTGAATGAAACAAGTAAAGACTAGCATCAAAGCTAAGACTTAAGAGCTACGCACCAAGAAGTCAATGTTTAGTCACACTTAATCTTAGCCACTGCCAGGTGACGTTTATGTATACACGTCACACGCCGACTGTCTGCGGATAGTGCTGTCCTTTCTATTTCTAACTAATCCTGCCTAACAAGACGTATGGAAGACACCATTCTTTGTGAAAGATTCAATGACTCAATAAAACAAGCCAATTAACGTTTCTGTTACATGAGAGGCCCTGCAAACAATAAACACAGGCGAATCACACCAAACAAACTGTTCTAAATAAGAAATTTCCAGCAAGTTTTCTATTCTGACTCATGAACGTTAAAAAATGTAGAATGTAATACATGAAATTATTACTCATGGAGCTCATTCGTTTGTGCGCTTTTAATTCCACTTTTAGAAACTCAATCTTGTCTCTGCATACATCTAAATAACATCAGAATACTAAGAAAGTGTGGTCTGTGTTTCTGACTAAGGTCAGTGGCTCACGGACATTCTATCTGATTCATAGACGTTCTCTGGGAATAAGTTTATCTGACTCATAGACATTTCTTTTAGGATTAGTTGTCTTACTCTCTTAGAATACGTTGATATAAAACAATGAGACTTGTAGCTGTAACTATGATTGTATAACAAAACTCATAGATGTATATATGTCTCACAGAGAGGCCGTATTTCTGAGATGTAGTATATCTCATAGAGAGGCCGTATATGTGAGATGTAGTATATCTCATTGAGGCCGTATTTGTGAGATGCAGTATATCTCAGAGCGAGGCGAGGCCGTATATCTGAGATGTAGTATATCTCAGAGCGAGGCGAGGCCGTATATCTGAGATGTAGTATATCTCAGAGCGAGGCGAGGCCGTATATCTGAGATGTAGTATATCTCAGAGCGAGGCGAGGCCGTATATCTGAGATGTAGTATATCTCATAGAGATGTAGTATTTCAGAGATGTAATATATGTCTCATAGAAGCCGTATATCTGAGATGTAGTATATCTCAGAGCGAGGCGAGGCCGTATATCTGAGATGTAGTATATCTCAGAGCGAGGCGAGGCCGTATATCTGAGATGTAGTATATCTCATAGAGATGTAGTATTTCAGAGATGTAATATATGTCTCACAGAGAGGTCGTATTTCTGAGATGTGGTATATCTCATAGAGAGGCCGTATTTGTGAGTCCAGTATTTCCGAATTCATATGACTTGAGATTTATTTCAGTTATTGCTGTACCACTAGGTTTTATTTCAGTTATTGCTGTACCACTAGGTTTTATTTCAGTTATTGCTGTACCACTAGGTTTTATTTCAGTTATTGCTGTACCACTAGGTTTTACCCGACTTTATTTAATAAGTAAATAACTTCATTAATACCTCCTCTCCTTATTGGCCGGATGATTGGTCCACGCGAATAGTTGACCAATTAGATAATTCAGTCTGGGTCTGTCCACGATCTAATCAATATGGGCCACGACCTGTCTGTGCCATCCATGCGTCTTTCTAGGCAACGTGACTGGCCTTGGTGTCAGAGACGGTTATCTGTTAAGTTTTCATTGTTTATTTGTCCACTTACATATAGCTCTACTTCTTTATAAAGTAACTAATTACAGATAGTCATTCTAACACGAGTTTCACTGCACAAGGTAGTGGGAAATAAATTCTTAATGAACTTAACTTACATTAGTTAAACTAAGACTGGGAAGAAGTGTAAATGAGTACTTATATAACCAAAAGATTTTGAACTGAATTTATCAAATATATATTTTTTTAAAATTATATACAGAAAAGAAAAGGTTTACATTAAATAAAATTGAGCGGTCTATATTTGATACATTTAGTTAGTTTGGTTGCTTAATGGCTTTTAAAATAGATGAGCTGAAATAAAGTGTTACAAAAGAAGACTATTGTATCTGTGCTTGTAGTTTAAGTCATATATCCTAGTGCAATGATGGCGAACCTATGGCACGCGTGTCACAGTCGGCACGCAGAGCCTCATCACCCGCGCGTGACTAAACTATTACCTCCTTAATCAAACAATCTACACCAAAACACCAATTTTGGGTTTCAGTGAAGTGTTGGCACTTTGCTATAAATAATTGGGTTTTCGTTTGAATTTTGCGCACGCGGCCCCAAAAATGTTCCCCACCACTGGCGTAGTGAGATCTCGACATTCCAAATTTATTTCATATGAAACTGATATGAGCTCAAAAAGTTATTTTTGTTTATTGATCAATCAACTTTCCTTTTGAAATGAAAGGAAGTAGTATGCAAATAATATAATGCCGTACTATGACACATGAAATGATACAAATAAGCCATTAATTTTACCCCGTGTTATAAGTTCAATTAAAATTTATTGTTCATAGTGAATTTTTCAATTCAAACATTCTTACTGCTAGTTAAATCTACGCTTGTTTTCGGAAACCCTAATTGATGCTATCGTTAAATTTAGTGAACACGCATCAATGAACCTGTCTGTCATCCATCTCTATGGCGCAACAGCTCATGCAGGGCATTAATTAGCCTGCCTTACCACTTCCTCTTTAACCGATGCATTTCTTCGTCAATGATCCTACATAAAGACAGAAAATATTATAGTACGCCACACATTTAGTGTGCACGTCAATGCAAAAAGGACTTTCATTTGTGTATGACCCTCACAGAGCCAATAATATGATCAAACGCTTGCGAAAATGAAACCATACAAGGCCACGGATTTTGATGAACTGCAACTATTTAGTTATTTAGTTCTGCCAGAGAATTTAGCAGCTGCTAGTCGTTGCAAGAAGGCTACATAGGTTTGTTTTTATGTATTTTCATTAACAGCTTGCATCTTTTCATACAGAAATCTCACAAACACTATGCATAATCTCCCACACACCAAGTATAATCTCACAAACACCAAGCATAATCTCCCACACACCAAGTATAATCTCACAAACACTGTGTATAATCTCCCCACAACAAGTTTAATCTCTAAAACACCGAGCATAATCTCCCACACACCAAGTATAATCTCACAAACACCATGTATAATCTCACAAACACCATGTATAATCTCACAAACACCAAGCATAATCTCCCACACACCAATTATAATCTCACAAACACTATTTATAATCTCCCACACACCAACTTTAATCTCGCAAACACCGAGCATAATCTCCCACACACCAAGTATAATCTCACAAACACCATGAATAATCTCACAAACACTATGTATAATCTCACAAACACCAATTATCATCTCACAAACACAAAGTATAATCCCACAAACTCCACATATCTCTTTCACCGTTTTCCGAGCTGGGAACACAATTACGCCTTTTTTCTACAATGCAACGCTGTCAATTTTTATCATGCTTATCTTAAATTGATGTGTATCATATCATTCGGTCCTTTGGTCAAAGTTTAACATCACTCACTTCTTAAATTTTTGGCTTTCTTTTTTTTTAATTTCTCCCTCAGGCCCCGAAAAGTTGGCCAGGAAAAGTCATTCAGAATGTTTGGGCCGGATTGGCTATATTTATAATGACAAGCTATACGGCCAATCTGGCAGCTTATCTTGCAGGCCAGTCTGCCGTGTCAACCGTTAAAAGTATATTTGACCCTGATGTAAGTAAAGAAAGTGTACTTTAAAACTTTAAAACAGGGAAATATCCATGTTTGTGTGTCATTTCATAGTGCTGGACCGAGACAAAACTTGTAAAAAAAGGAATACAAAAGACACAAACTATTTAGTGAACAAGACTTTAAAATGCTAAGCGTTCTTAATAGAAAATACGGGTATAGACGTAACGGTGAATATCTTTATTACTGAAATTTTTTAAACAAATTAAGTGTTCAAAATAAATATACATCATATATAATTTACCCTACGATGGAACAATTAATCAATTGAAGAAAATAAATTTGCCTTTTGTTTCTCTGGTATTCTAATTCTATGTTTTAAAACACAACAATGGCATGTTGCAAAACTCAAATGTTGTTGTTTTTGTTTTTTTTTAAGTTTAATGTCTACAGTTAAAAATAGCAACGCATAATTAAAATTTGTGTTGGTGCATTCATTTATGGCAACCATTTTTGTAAACAGAAATTGGCGTTAAAGTAGATTGCGCGCAATCCGACTGAATGTATCGTAATTGCAATGGAAATTAATTAATTTATTTAATTTTATATGTGCTGACAGAATTTTTTTAATGATTTAACTATTGCACTTGTGACATGTGACATCGTGCTATCCTTCTGCTTAAATCGATCGTATTTTTCTTAATCAACCTCGTTATGAGGTGCTGCTAGTTTCCCTCCACACCGCCTCAGCTGAAATGGGGATGGTTAAATTCTCAGTGCATCTATCTCTCTGGTTTGGTATGGTTCAAATAAGAGTAACTGTGCGTTCAAAGTTTAATTTTTGCACCAAGCATCGATTGATAAGCCACAAGAAATTATTTCAGAGAGGAGAATCCCTTTGATGGCAGGGAATATGATCATTAAAAATGTAGGACGCGGCGCTGTGCTCGCCCTTTTAAGAGAAACAATTACCAGCGCCGCAGAGAGCGGGGTCAAAATAAGGGGATTTAACTTCGTGAGACAGATAACTCAACTAAGAAATCGGTTCATGTAATTCAGATCAACTTTTTTCCATGATTAACAACAACAAGACGGGTTTATCGAAGTTAATACTAACACATTTGTTTAAACTCGTGTCCTTGTGTGATTTTGTCGATACACGTATTTCTGTGTGACCTGAATTTGTTGATACATGTATTTCTGTGGGACCTGAATTTGTTGATACACGTATTTCTATGTGACTTGAATTTGTTTATACATGTATTTCTGAGGGACCTGAATTTGTTGATACACGTATTTCTGTGTGACTTGAATTTGTTGATACACGTATGCATGAATTTGTTGATACACGTATTTCTGTATATTCTGATTTTGTCAATACACGTTTTTCTTTGTGGCTTGATTAGGCTGATGGCTGTTATTTCTTTGTGGCCTGATCTTTGTTGATGCCTGTATTTCTATTTGACCTTATTTCCTTGATGCTTGTATTTCTGTTTGACCCCAGTTGCTCACCAAACGCATAGCTGTCATAGCCACCAGCGCCGTGGAGACCTACGTGGAGAAGATAAACCCAGCTCTGGGCAAAACGGGCGCGGCTTAATCACATGGACTCAACGGTAACTGCTATAAATAAACTCAGGTCAGTGGGCTCAAATTTTTGTCTCTTGGGTTTATTGGTCAAAAAATATCACGTGACTTGTCTGAAAACTACAACTGCTCGTGTTTTTTTACCACGTTTTTATTAACTCACTTTCGTTCCTGTTTGTTTGTCTGTCGACAATTTTTCATATCTGCCAACGTAAAATTAAACCACTTCTGATGGTCCCTAGAGATCTCAAAATTTTACCACAGATAGGTCTTGGATGACAATGCATTGTGTCAAAATTTCAGATCGATCGAATGTACCGTTATTAAATTATTGAACTTTTTAGTTTATCCATATATAAGCATATGTATTATCCGTCTGCTCTTGTTTACATTACATTCACGTGCCGAGTTCACACAAACCCTGACCACATCAACCATGTTTAACATCAAGGGGAGATCAGTCATTTCCAGTCTGTAAATGTTTGTCGGGGCAATGCGTATTATATTTGAACATAATCAATACTTCAAAACTCATCATAGCATACACTTAGACTAAAAAGAATAAAATAAATAGAAGTACAAAAAAAGATTTTAAAAAACCATGTTTTTAGAAGCGGGACTAAAAAGAAGAAAATATTTTTTTCAAAAATGTGAAGTCTTTTTCTGGATTGATAAAAATTTCAAACTTATATGCTCAAGTAATATGATGTAATATGACTAAAAACGTGGGCGGGTGCTTTTTAGGCGTTTGGCTAAAATGATTAGGGTTTACAAATGACGAGTAAGAAAATGAGTGAATTGAATTAGTTAAGCCTGAGAAGCGCCCGCCCCACGTTTTTTACGAGGTTGTTTATTAAATCACTTATATAAACTTCACCGCCGTCTCTGTTTCTCTGTCGTTCGTCGTCGGGCAGGCGGGCGGAAAAAAACAAAAGTAAATAATAAACAAACCCGTAAGAACAAAGTTTTTGACTATAAATCCCTTTAATATGAGACACAACTTAAAGTATTGATTATGTTCCAACGCGACAAACATTTACAGCCTGAAACTGAGTGAATTCCAACTGGTAAAACACGAGATGTGGTCACCGATGGCTGACGTAAAATGTAAACAATAGCGACTGC
This sequence comes from Ampullaceana balthica, assembly GCA_944989445.1. NCBI lineage: Eukaryota > Metazoa > Mollusca > Gastropoda > Lymnaeidae > Ampullaceana > Ampullaceana balthica. Next base: position 153,502 of record CALYLW010000562.1, read on the forward strand.
TACATATAGTTTTTATATAGATACACTTAAAATGCATTAATTTAATTACGGTACGTTCGATCGATCTGAAATTTTGATACGATGCATTGTTAGGTGACACGAGTCTGTGTGCCGAATTTCAGCTCGATGGTATCATGGTAGTGGGTCATTCTTTACTTTTGTTTTTCCGCCCGACCGACGTACGAAGAGATTACGACAGACAGAGAGACAAGATTTCGAAGGTTAATATAAGGGATTTAAAAATGACACACTTTGCGTGATGCCATCGAGCTGAAATTTTGGCACATAGACTCGTGTCACCTAACCATTGTATCAAAATTTCAGATCGATCGAATGTACAGTTATCAAATTAATGCATTTTTAATTTATCTCTATACATCGTATGTAATTCAATTTCACTGTTTGTTATTGTTGTTTTTTCACGTGACAGTTCAGTCACGCGTTGACGCCATTCGCCCACACTCCCTCCCGCCCCTTCCCCCATTTTTAAAGCCAGGGGATATCAATCGGTGTCAGTCTGTAAATGTGTGTCGCGTTTGAACATAATCAATACTTTTAGTTATGTCTCATATATAAGGGATTTATAGTCAAAAACTTTGTTTTTACGGGTCTTTTTTAATTAAATCCCTTATATTAACTTCACCGCCGTCTCTCTCTCTCTGTCTGTAGTTCGTCGTCAGGCGGGCGGAAAAAGAAATGACAAAAATGACCCACTTTCGTGAAGCCATCGAGCTGAAATTTGGGCATATGGACTTGTGTCACCTAACAATGCATCGTATCACAATTTGAGATCGATCGAACATAATGTAATTTAATTAATGCATTTTTAGCTTATCTCTATACAACGTATGAAATTCAATTTCACAGTTTTTTTTTGGGGTGTTTCACGTGACAGTTCAGTTCGCGAGTTGACGTCACATCGTCGATGTACCGGCATGCTTTTGTTTACATTTTACGTGTCACGCTGAGCTCGGTCCAGCGATCAGTGACCAGACCTTTCCCCTCTCCCACCCACCCACCGGTTATAAAGCAAAGGGGAGTTAAGACAGATTCAGTCTGTAAATGTTTGTGTCGTTTGAACATAATCAATACTTTTAGTTATGTCTCATATATAAGGGATTTATAGTAAAAAACTTTGTTTTTACGAGTTTGTTTTATTAAATCACTTATATTAACTTCACCGCCGTCTCTCTCTGTCAGTCTGTCGTTCGTCGTCGGGCGGGCTGGAAAAACAAAAGTAAAAAAATGACCCACTTCCCGTGATGCCATCGAGCTGACATTTGACACATAGACTCGTGTCACCTAACACTGCATTGTATCAAAGTTTTAGATCGATCGAACGTACCGTAATTACATTAATGCATTTTTAGTTTATTTAAATAAAACTATATGTAGCAGTCGCTATTGTTTTACATTTTACGGGTCACTTGACTTCACGCCAGCCATCGGTGACCACATCTCGTGTTTTACCAGTTGGAATTTCACGCAGTTTCAGGATGTAAATGTTTGTCGCGTTGGAACATAATGAATACTTTAAGTTCTGTCTCATATATATAAGGGCTTATAGTCAAAAACTTTGTTTTTACGGGGTTGTTTTTATTAAATCCCTTATATTAACTTCGAAATAGTGTCTCTCTATCTCCCTCTCTGTCTGTCGTAATCTCTTCGTACATCGGTCGGGTGGAAAAACAAAAGTAAAAAATTGCCCACTTCCCGCAATGCCATCGAGCTGAAATTTTGCACACAGACTCGTGTCACCTAACAATACATCGTATCAAAATTTCAGATCGATCGAACGTACCATAATTAAATTAATTCATTTTTAGTTTGTCTCTATAAAACTTATGTAATTCAACGTCACAGGTGTTTTTTTTCACGTGACAGTTCAGTCACGCGTTGGCGCCACCCATCGATGTACCGGTGTGCTTTTGTTTACATTTTACGTGTCACGCTGAGCTCGGTCCAGCGATCGGTGACCAGACCTTACCCCTCTCCCCCGCCCCCCCCCCAGTTATACAGTAAATGGGAGTTAAGGCAGATTCAGTCTGTAAATGTTTGTCGCGTTTCAACATGATCAATACTTTTAATTATTTCTCATATATAAGGGATTTATAGTCAAATACTTTGTTTTTACGGGGTTGTTTTATTTCTACTTTTACACTAATTTTTTTTAAATTCGTCTAAAATCAAATGAACCGAAATACAAATATTAAATCTTAAGACTTTATTACCTGGACTACCCGTTAATATTTGAGAACTGTTTCCATACGTTGACCGCAGGATTTTATATGCCATCTTCCTTTGTTATGTATTAGGCTGTAGCTATTTTTAAGTTTTTTAGTTATTAATTTTGTTTCTGGTCATGAACACACCACAATTAAAGCGTTTTAACTGTTCAGTGTTTTTCTGATATGCCACCCGCAGTGTGCACTAATCGTAAGGCATTGTGCCAGCAAATAGCAAAAAAAATGTATATGAGACTAATTAAAATCATCACCATGAACAATGATTCGATCAAACCTATTGAAGTCCGGGACTCAACAAAAGACGTAGCCTTCATTAGCCAACCATTGATGCTGATTCTGTGACAGCAGCCGCTTGCGCTCTATAGAACAGCAAATTGTGCAGAAAACGGATACAAGTATACGAAGCGAGTTATTAGAATACGGTATTAAATGCTAAAAATGATGATTCAAGCTCAGATACTGAAAACATTGCTGTTTAAAGTTATTGAAAAAAAAAGAAGTTTTTTTTTATCAGACGCTTCTTTCTGAAAAGTAATAGACCCAAACAATTTTCAGTCTGAATTTTTTTTTAATTGCATCTCGTATCAGAACAAACACGGATCACTCAATTTATTGAAAAGACTTGATCAGAAATCTAAAGAAAAAGTGCACCAGCTCAAAACATTGTTTTATTTGAAGATGTCAAGATGCACGAAAATACTACAGCCGTAGAAGATTTTTAAATCCCTTATATTAACTTCACCGCCGTCTCTGTCTCTCTGTCGTTCTGTCGTCATCTCTGTCTTGGGCGGGCGGAAAAACAAAAGTCGAAAATGACCCATTTCGATCGAGCTGAAATTTGGCACACGGACCCGTCTCACCTAACAATGCATCGTATGAGATTGTGTGTCTCTGTGGTCATCATTCATTGACCTCCGCTCAAAGAATGTGTGTCTCTGTGGTCATCATTCATTGACCTCCGCTCAAAGATTATGTGTCTCTGTGGTCATCATTCAGTGACCTCCGCTCAAAGATTGTGTGTCTCTGTGGTCATCATTCAGTGACCTCCGCTCAAAGATCTTGTGTCTCTGTGGTCATCATTCATCGCTGAGCTCAAAGATATTGTGTCTCTGTGGTCATCATTCATCGCTGAGCTCAAAGATATTGTGTCTCTGTGGTCATCATTCATCGCTGAGCTCAAAGATATTGTGTCTCTGTGGTCATCATTCATCGCTGAGCTCAAAGATATTGTGTCTCTGTGGTCATCATTCATTGCTGTCAGCTCAAAGATATTGTGTCTCTGTGGTCATCATTCAACGCTGTCAGCTAAAAGATATTGTGTCTCTGTTGTCATCATTCATCGCTGAGCTCAAAGATATTGTGTCTCTGTGGTCATCATTCATCGCTGAGCTCAAAGATAGTGTGTCTCTGTTGTCATCATTCATCGCTGAGCTCAAAGATATTGTGTCTCTGTGGTCATCATTCATCGCTGAGCTCAAAGATATTGTGTCTCTGTGGTCATCATTCATCGATGAGCTCAAAGATATTGTGTCTCTGTGGTCATCATTCATCGCTGAGCTCAAAGATTTTGTGTCTCTGTGGTCATCATTCATCGCTGAGCTCAAAGATCTTGTGTCTCTGTGGTCATCATTCATCGCTGAGCTCAAATATATTGTGTCTCTGTGGTCATCATTCATCGCTGAGCTCAAAGATATTGTGTCTCTGTGGTCATCATTCATCGCTGAGCTCAAAGATCTTGTGTCTCTGTGGTCATCATTCATCGCTGAGCTCAAATATATTGTGTCTCTGTGGTCATCATTCATCGCTGAGCTCAAAGATATTGTGTCTCTGTGGTCATCATTCATCGCTGAGCTCAAAGATAGTGTGTCTCTGTGGTCATCATTCATCGCTGAGCTCAAAGATCTTGTGTCTCTGTGGTCATCATTCATCGCTGAGCTCAAAGATATTGTGTCTCTGTGGTCATCATTCATCGCTGAGCTCAAAGATATTGTGTCTCTGTGGTCATCATTCATCGCTGAGCTCAAAGATATTGTGTCTCTGTGGTCATCATTCATCGCTGAGCTCAAAGATATTGTGTCTCTGTGGTCATCATTCATCGCTGAGCTCAAAGATCTTGTGTCTCTGTGGTCATCATTCATCGCTGAGCTCAAAGATATTGTGTCTCTGTGTCATCATTCATCGCTGAGCTCAAAGATCTTGTGTCTCTGTGGTCATCATTCAGTGATCTCCGCTCAAAGATCTTGTGTCTCTGTGGTCATCATTCATCGCTGAGCTCAAAGATATTGTGTCTCTGTGGTCATCATTCATCGCTGAGCTCAAAGATCTTGTGTCTCTGTGGTCATCATTCATCGCTGAGCTCAAAGATATTGTGTCTCTGTGGTCATCATTCATCGCTGAGCTCAAAGATATTGTGTCTCTGTGGTCATCATTCATCGCTGAGCTCAAAGATATTGTGCCTCTGTGGTCATCATTCATCGCTGAGCTCAAAGATCTTGTGTCTCTGTGGTCATCATTCATCGCTGAGCTCAAGGATCTTGTGTCTCTGTGGTCATCATTCATCGCTGAGCTCAAAGATATTGTGTCTCTGTGGTCATCATTCATCGCTGAGCTCAAAGATATTGTGTCTCTGTGGTCATCATTCATCGCTGAGCTCAAAGATATTGTGTCTCTGTGGTCATCATTCATCGCTGAGCTCAAAGATATTGTGTCTCTGTGGTCATCATTCATCGCTGAGCTCAAAGATATTGTGTCTCTGTGGTCATCATTCATCGCTGAGCTCAAAGATCTTGTGTCTCTGTGGTCATCATTCATCGCTGAGCTCAAAGATCTTGTGTCTCTGTGGTCATCATTCATCGCTGAGCTCAAAGATATTGTGTCTCTGTGGTCATCATTCATCGCTGAGCTCAAAGATATTGTGTCTCTGTGGTCATCATTCATCGCTGAGCTCAAAGATATTGTGTCTCTGTGGTCATCATTCATCGCTGAGCTCAAAGATATTGTGTCTCTGTGGTCATCATTCATCGCTGAGCTCAAAGATATTGTGTCTCTGTGGTCATCATTCATCGCTGAGCTCAAAGATATTGTGTCTCTGTGGTCATCATTCATCGCTGAGCTCAAAGATCTTGTGTCTCTGTGGTCATCATTCATCGCTGAGCTCAAAGATCTTGTGTCTCTGTGGTCATCATTCATCGCTGAGCTCAAAGATCTTGTGTCTCTGTGGTCATCATTCATCGCTGAGCTCAAAGATATTGTGTCTCTGTGGTCATCATTCATCGCTGAGCTCAAAGATATTGTGTCTCTGTGGTCATCATTCATCGCTGAGCTCAAAGATATTGTGTCTCTGTGGTCATCATTCATCGCTGAGCTCAAAGATATTGTGTCTCTGTGGTCATCATTCATCGCTGAGCTCAAAGATATTGTGTCTCTGTGGTCATCATTCATCGCTGAGCTCAAAGATATTGTGTCTCTGTGGTCATCATTCATCGCTGAGCTCAAAGATATTGTGTCTCTGTGGTCATCATTCATCGCTGAGCTCAAAGATCTTGTGTCTCTGTGGTCATCATTCATCGCTGAGCTCAAAGATATTGTGTCTCTGTGGTCATCATTCATCGCTGAGCTCAAAGATATTGTGTCTCTGTGTCATCATTCATCGCTGAGCTCAAAGATAGTGTGTCTCTGTGGTCATCATTCAGTGATCTCCGCTCAAAGATCTTGTGTCTCTGTGGTCATCATTCATCGCTGAGCTCAAAGATATTGTGTCTCTGTGGTCATCATTCATCGCTGAGCTCAAAGATCTTGTGTCTCTGTGGTCATCATTCATCGCTGAGCTCAAAGATATTGTGTCTCTGTGGTCATCATTCATCGCTGAGCTCAAAGATATTGTGTCTCTGTGGTCATCATTCATCGCTGAGCTCAAAGATATTGTGCCTCTGTGGTCATCATTCATCGCTGAGCTCAAAGATCTTGTGTCTCTGTGGTCATCATTCATCGCTGAACTCAAGGATCTTGTGTCTCTGTGGTCATCATTCATCGCTGAGCTCAAAGATATTGTGTCTCTGTGGTCATCATTCATCGCTGAGCTCAAAGATAGTGTGTCTCTGTGGTCATCAATCATCGCTCTGCTCAAAGATATTGTGTCTCTGTGGTCATCATTCATCGCTGAGCTCAAAGATCTTGTGTCTTTGTGGTCATCATTCATCGCTGAGCTCAAAGATCTTGTGTCTCTGTGGTCATCATTCATCGCTGAGCTCAAAGATCTTGTGTCTCTGTGGTCATCATTCATCGCTGAGCTCAAAGATATTGTGTCTCTGTGGTCATCATTCATCGCTGAGCTCAAAGATATTGTGTCTCTGTGGTCATCATTCATCGCTGAGCTCAAAGATAGTGTGTCTCTGTGGTCATCATTCATCGCTGAGCTCAAAGATATTGTGTCTCTGTGGTCATCATTCATCGCTGAGCTCAAAGATATTGTGTCTCTGTGGTCATCATTCATATATGTCCTGGGTTTAAGAACACTGTCAACTTGAACTCTGGGTCATGGCCCTGTCTGTAAACTAACAACCTGAATAATATTATCTGAAGGACTGAAAAACCTTCTGGAGAAAGTCCCCAGGGTTTTTCCAAATTTTCTCTAAGTCCTTTTCTGTACCCCACTCTGAGCAAAAAAAGTTCTACATTAGCTTTGAATTTCCATAAGTGCGTCCATTTTAAATGGCCATAGCGCCGAAATGGTCATTATCATTTAGTGCACGTGTTCCTGGCTTTCCCAATTGGTCTGTTATTTCCATGGCAACCCTTATCTATTATAGGCGAAGTATTGGATTACTTTGGTGTGCTGATGACATATTTGCTTTTCCTCCAGATAGTTGAATATTTTCAAATTCCATGAAAGAAAAGAAAACAGTGAGCGCTTAATTTCAATCATTACTACACAAATGTCAATCTTTATCAAAAGAATACCATTTCACCGCCCTGCAATGAATAAGAGAACAGCTAATGCAGTTGCAGTTGTTATATTTTTTTAATACAATCGAGACCAGATTACTGCAATATTAGTCTATTGCAGTAGACATTAATCTCCAGGATTACCTCAAAACCAACTGCAAAGGCTCCAGAAAGTACAAAGCTCTGTAGCGTGGATTTTATTATTTAGGATGAGAAACTCAGACCACATTAAACCGGCACTTAGGGATCTACACTAGTTTCCGGTGGCTAAAAGAATAGACCATAAGATTCTGTCTTGTGGCTGTATGAATGGATCAGCGCCGCAGTATTTAAAGGAATTAACATCGGAACATGTATCTCTATAGAGCTGCGATCATCTACGCAGTCCTTTCTGAAGATTCCCATCGTGAATGAATACAGAAGCAAGTCTATTGGCGTGCGCTCTTTTGAATAGGCGGCACCAAAGTTGTAGAACGGTCTTCCGAAATTTTTAAAAGAATGTGAAGAGGATCAATTTAAGGGAAAAAAAATTGTAGACTCTTCCATTTGATGGAGTCTTTAAACATTAAAGTGCAACGAGGATGCTAGTCTAGCATGGATAGTTTTAGTGGAGAAAGAACACGATCATTCATTCGTAATAGAATGATAATGCGAAATTTTGCGAGATGATTCACATAAAGATTCGCTTCCAGAATACTACACAAATTTTCAAAGGCTACTAAACGACAGGTCTTAAAATTATAAAAGAGTGTTTGCATACAGAAGTCATTATTTTTTTACTTATTTTGTAAACTTATATGACACAGTACACCAACCTAAGGTTGTTCTCACTGAGCTTCAATAGTCTTAAACAAACTTACAAGTTACTACAAAAACAGAATAGATGCATGAAACAAACATTGAAGATGCATTCAGTATTTGTATAACAAATTTTCAGTCAGTGTTATTGCATCAAGCGTTTGTACAGTAATGCTATATCAAGTGGGGGGGTTTTTTTCCAGTATTGTTCAACAAGTGTTTGTTCCGCATTGTTCTATCAAACATTCTGTTAATGATCTATAAAACATACTTTCAGTATGTTTCCATCAAACATGAAATGCCTCGCACAACTCGCACAAACTTCCCTATCAACGCATTGTAACTAGTGAACATTTGTTCTGCACAGTCCTGGTTTGGCATCAGTTGTTTAACTATTGTATTTATAGAGCAGACAGACGGAGCGTTTATCTGGCCAGTAATTTGTGGTATTTGTGGTATTTGCCTAGGCCAGTGCCGGGCTGGATCTTAATCAATGGGAGAATTCGACTTAAAACTCTCACCTCGGTGTCGCTAATCTGATCGTGCTAAAATGTTATGACGATCTTTTTCTTAGATAACCTTTAACCCCCCCTCCCCCCCCCCATATTTTCTCACCCACAGTTTTACAATGAATTTTACAATAAAGCTCTCCGTCGTTCCGTTTTCAATGACTAACGGGTGATGTGCCATCGACGGTAAATACTCTCGCGGGAGGTGTGTGTCTGGTTGGCAGCTTAAGAACCTTTGATAATATTCCTGGAACGTTGGACATCCAGCACCGTATCTATTGTGTAAGAATAGACGCATGTCTTAGGGTAAATGGGCTTTCGGTAGCAGCGTACGTAGTACGTCCCAGAATAGGGCCTCGACGTGGTACGTCTATCAACCGAAGGAACACCAAAAGAATTCTCCCAATCGTTAAGCCATTTCAAATCCCAAATCCTTGCACCGCCCAGATCTCAACGTCCAGGTATTTGTTATAGGCCTAAATGTTTACCTCCACCCCTCACTTTATCAGGTATATAACCCATAAAAAAACATTTCGAAACTTAATTTAAAACATTAGACTTGTTACCCCTGATAGCATCGTATTATTTGAAAAAGAATTTTGAAATGTTCAAAACTTGTTATTGAATCTTGTAAATGCATAAAATAAAAACAGGGTATTAGTAGGCCTGACAGGACGTAACACAACAGCGAACGTTTCGGCAAAGAGCCTTCTTCAACGGACAAATAGTACACAAATGAAACGAATAAAACGAAATAATAGAAAAAAACACTTAGCTGCGGTGAAATCCAAGTAGTCCAGTAAAGATAAAGCAAGGAGAGAAAAGTAAGAGCTTAAATAGGAAAGGAAAGGGTGGGTGTGGCCAATCAATCAGCTTGTCAGTGCGAACACAACGTTGATCCCATGTGGTGTAAGAGTCCCATATTCATGGATTAGTCTATTCTCCAGACTGACCCGGCCGGGTGTGTTTGTACAAGAAACCAAGGCGGTGACAGACATGTCATCGACGCCCATGTGGTCCCGTCCATTGAAGTGTCGGGAGACAGGACACTGTTTGTCTTGTTTAATGGCCCGTACATGTTCCGCGATACGGCAAGAGAGTAACCTCCCCGTTTCACCAATGTACTTCAAAGGACAGCGCTTACACACAATGGTGTAGACCACATTGCGGCTAGTACAAAGATAGCCATTCCTAATCTTGAATGTCCCCTTAGGGAAGACAATCTGGTCCGTCTGGGTAACAAAGGGACATGTCTTGCAGCGATTACGACCACATGGCTTAGTGCCCAGATGGGAGGACGGAATAAGCAGACGGCTACGAACCAATAGGTCTCGCAGATTTTTGTCCCTCCTGAATACAATGAGGGGTGGGGTGGAAAATATGTTGTTTGTCTCAGGGTCCGCGAGGAGGATGGTGCGATTTTTCACAAATATTTCCTTTGCTCTGATGTTGTGGGGATGGTATGTGAGCACCAATTTGCTCCTTTCATTACTATCACTGGAGCGTGATACAAAGGCGTCGGCACGAGTGAAGTTTTTAACTCGCTGAAGTGCAGATTGAAGTATAGCTTCAGGGTAAGACCTTTGTCTAAAAAACTCCACCATTTCCAACGCCTTTTCCAAAAAGTCCTCATTAGATTGACACAGCCTACGGAGGCGAAGGAGTTGTGAAAATGGAATAGAATCCTTACAGGATTTGGGATGAGACGAGGGATAGAGTAGGTAAGAGTGACTGTCCGTAGGTTTGAAGTAGGCCGAAGTGAGGAGGTGGTTCTTCTGGAGAGTTACAGTAATGTCCAGGAAATTAACCGATAGTTCGGAAATCGTGTGAGTGAACTTAATGGAGGGGTGAAAAGAATCAACAAAGCTGATGAACGTGTCAAGTTCACTCCTCTCCATATGAGTGACCCCAATGCCGTCATCAATGTATCTTTTATAAAATTCGGGGAGGCGACCAGTGTATTCTTGTTCCACTCTGTGCTCGAAATGGCCCATGAACAAGCATGCATAGCTGGGTCCCATTTTAGTCCCCATGGCGACCCCACTGATTTGGTCAAAGAACTGGCCATTGAACTCAAACGAGTTGAGGGTTAAGACCAATTCCGCCAAGCGTAGTAAGGCATGTGTAGGTATATTGGGGTGAGGTTGTCTGTCCAAAAAGTATTGTACAGCCAGAAGGCCATCGTTGTGGGGAATGGATGTATAGAGGGAACATACATCAAGGAGGAACAGATAGTTCTTTACGTTTGGATTGATGCTCAGAGAGTCGAATGTCCGTAAGGCATGGTTGGTGTCCTTAATGTACGTAGGGAGGGATGCCACTATCGGTTGGAAGACACTATCCAAGAATTCAGAAATGTGTTCTGTTGGACAAGAACATGCAGAGACAATAGGTCTACCAGGGTTACCATCCTTGTGAATTTTAGGAAGGAGATAAAAGGATGGCTTGCCCAGGTCACTGTCAAAAATGTGCATCCTGGACGCTGATTGAGGTAGAGCGCATTCTGTTATCAACTCATCGATGGTCTTTTTAACCACCGTGTTGTTTTTCATGATGGGATCTGTGGCTCTCTGTTGGTAGAACTGGGTGTCCTCCAGTTGTCTCTGAGCTTCCTTAATATACAACTCCTTATCCCATACAACTACGGCCCCGCCTTTGTCGGCCGGTTTGATGACAATGTCTTTACGGCTGCGCAATAAAGACAAGGCTTTCGACTCAACTTTAGAAAGGTTGGATTTACGGAGTCGAGGAAACAAAAGGTTTTTAATATCATTCTCTGTGCTTTTGATATATAAGTCCAGAGCCTTGGATTGACCAGGCGGTGGTGTCCAAGTAGATTTCCTTTGTTTTTTGAATGGGAATAACTCATCATCGGGAAGCGTGTTGTTTTTCCCGGCAAAATGGAACTGAAGTCTGACAGCGCGGAAAAGACCAGCTTTATAACTGAAAAACCTAGTCACTGTTGCCGTACTATCTAGTGGCGTAACAACGGGTTGGCATCGGGGAAGTTTCCAAGGGCGCCAGCTCAAAAGGGCGCCAATAAATCTCTAATTTTTAAATTTGTATTTAAATAAATACAGGCGGACCTCTCTAAGTCGAACTCAAAAGGACCCGGAAAAAAATTCGACTTACGGAGTTTTTGAGTTAGGGAAAATGGCGTAATAGGCGCCGATTAATCAAGGACAATGTAGATATTGAGAGGTGGGGGGAACAGCCACTACCGGCTAGAAAGAGAAGCGGTGTCTATGTTTCATATGAAAGGAAGCCAACTTGCTTTGGCATGCCGACACAAGCCCGTGAGAAGAGACACCTTCCCTCCCCTCCCCCTATTTTGCTCCCTCCACAGTGGGATGGGGATAGTAAGATTTTTCTTTTTAAAAAGAGTCCCAGCATACAGTAAAAGGACGCGAATTACTTACCACTCCTTTTTCTTGTCTTTGTCATTTTTTTGTACATGGAAGGGGCGCTTAATCCCTCGTGTAATGCACTCAGATAAGATTTTACGTCAATTTACGTGGCTCTACGAAACGCGTGTTCTGTAATGTCACTCCAGAATAATAACCCAAACGCCTTGGAAAATTCGACTAAGAGAGGTTGGAAGCCACAAAATCATGGAGTTAGGAGATCTAAAATACATTAGTCTTATGGAATTTGGCCGGGACCTAACAATTAATTCGATCGATATAGGGAGGTTTTCGACTTAAGGAAGTTCAACTTAGCGAGGTCCGACTGCATTTCACTTTTATCTTCGATAACAAAAAAGTGAATAATTAATTATATTTAAATATATATTTCATTTAAACCATTATAATCATTTTTTATTATGTTTGTGGAAATTGCGGGGTCTAAAAATCATACAAATGCTAATATGATTTTCCAGTCTTTCTTTTAAAACGAAAAAGGCGTCTCCTCTCACGGACTTGTATCGGTATGCCAAAGCGACTTGGGTGCTCCTTTCATAGGAAACATCACCGCCCCTCTTTCATGTCAAGCCTTCTTGCTTCTATGGCTGTCCCCCCCCCTCTCAATATCAACATTGTCCTTGATTAATCTGCGCCTATTACGCCAGTTTCCCTAACTCAAAAACTCCGTAAGTGGAATTCCCCCCCCCCAAAGGGGGTCGGGGGGCTTTGAGTTCGACTTTGAGAGGTCCGACTGTATTAGCAACGCGCCAATACGCCAGCTAACAGAAGTGCTGAGCTGTAGTCGGTGGAGTGTTATTTAAATTTACTTTTAATTGTCAGTTTCTATCGTTATGTATGAGATATTAGATAATGAGTATGACACATTAACACTATTGTTTTGATTTATAATACACGTTACTTCAAGTTTTGCTTTATTCTTTATTAACGCAACAATATCCCGTTTTATCCACCAATTTATTTGGTATTATTTAGTAAATAATAAACTGCAAATTAGTATTGTTCCTGTCTTATGCAGTTTTTATATTGACGTTGTATGACTGTCACTGTCAGACTACGTAATTATTGTCATAAATAAAATAAGAGAAATTCAATTATTTTTTCTAACAAATGAAAAAATCGCAAAGCTGAAATTTGTCAATTTATCAAGGGCACCAAAAATAAATTAGCCAAGGGTGCCAAAAACCTAGTTACGCCTCTGGTGCTATCCTAAAGAATGTAGGAAAACTTGAGGATTGACTGCAACTCCGGGTAACTGAGTGAAAGTTCTAGTGCGCATGTACAAGCGGGCAAACCAAGAAACATTACGAAACGCATTGAGAGCTCGCTCACAAACAGAAGCTTTCAAAGTAAAGACAATCAGTTCTGTGCTATGTATCCACTCTAGCGACTGACACTAATGGCTCCCTTGTATGGATAAAGCAAGGAAGAAATAACTCTTTGAACACACGTCCGGATGATCAATTAACATTAGGCGCTCTTTGTGACACACACATTAATGGACTTTTTTTTCCTTCTCTTCAATGATAGTGAAACGCATAGTGTTTCTCATTTTCTATAGATTTTTGTTCGTAATAACTAAAACAGGTTAATTTCTGGATAATCCAAATATCTTTTTGTAATAGTGCTCTTGTTTTGACTTCTTAGGATTGCAACACTGCTCCCTCTCTCTCTCTCTCTCTCTCTCTCTCTCTCTCTCTCTCTCTCTCTCTCTCTCTCTCTCTCTCTCTCTCTCTCTCTCTCTCTCTCTCACACACACACATACACCTCTATCTCCCCTCCCCTTTACTCTTCTCTCCTCTTTTCTTCATTTTCTGTCTCCTCTCTTTTGACTATTTCTCCAAGTCTCTTTTCCTTTCCTTCACATACTCATCTCTCCCTATATTGCTCTCTCTCTCTCTCTCTTTCTTTTATCTCTCTCTCACTCTTTCTCTCTCTCTTTCTCATTATCTCTCTCTCTCTCTCTCTCTCTATCTATCTCTATTTCTATCTCTATGTCTATCTATATAATTCTCCCCCAAACACACAGAGGGCTACATTAACGACCTCATTTACTCAAGTTCTTTAACTCCTACAAATAAAAACGGCTCGTTTCAAACAACTCGTAAAAATAGAAATCCGGAAGTGTGAAAGCTCCCCCCACCCAACGCATGCGCGCCCGTTCGTCTGCTTGAGTACTTCCGTTTCTAGTACATTAAACTTAGATTTTCTGCTGGAAATTACTTCAGTCCAGGGAGTGGTGGCTCAAGGCTGAGTTCAGCCAAATATTTTCCTTCTCTTCACTCTTGACTAGACCTGATTTTATGTTGCATACTTTTGTTTATTTCTAGAGTAAAAGTGTTGTAAAATACAACCAACAAAAGTATGTACTGTGCACCATAAGGAAGAAACAAAACATGCAGCACAAATTTAAAAATGATGGTTTATATTAATTACGAAATGGCCTGATGTAAGAAGTAAACAACAACACAAAAAATTTAAGATAAATCCCATGTTCTATAAAACTAACATCGGGCCAACAAATGACCACGTTTGACTTTCTGAAAGGTAATTTGCTAAAAGCCTATTGAATTAATGTCACAGTTGTTGACATCCTATTAGGCTAGATGTCATAGCAATTGACTGCCTATTTGATATATTTCATAGTTGACATCCTATTAGGATAGATGTCATAGCAGTTGACTGCCTATTTGATATATTTCATAGTTGACATCCTATTAGGATAGATGTCATAGCAGTTGACGGCCTATTTGATATATTTCATAGTTGACATCCTATTAGGATAGATGTCATAGCAGTTGACTGCCTATTTGATATATTTCATAGTTGACATCCTATTAGGATAGATGTCATAGCAGTTGACTGCCTATTTGATATATTTCATAGTTGACATCCTATTAGGATAGATGTCATAGCAGTTGACTGCCTATTTGATATATTTCATAGTTGACATCCTATTAGGATAGATGTCATAGCAGTTGACTGCCTATTTGATATATTTCTTAGTTTACATCCTATTAGGATAGATGTCATAGCAGTTGACTGCCTATTTGATATATTTCATAGTTGACATCCTATTAGGATAGATGTCATAGCATTTGACTGCCTATTTGATATATTTCCTAGTTGACATCCTATTAGGATAGATGTCATAGCAGTTGACTGCCTATTTGATATATTTCTTAGTTGACATCCTATTAGAATAGATGTCAAAGCAGTTGACTGCCTATTTGATATATTTCATAGTTGACATCCTATTAGAATAGATGTCATAGCAGTTGACTGCCTATTTGATATATTTCATAGTTGACATCCTATTAGAATAGATGTCATAGCAGTTGACTGCCTATTTGATATATTTCATAGTTTACATCCTATTAGAATAGATGTCATAGCAGTTGACTGCCTATTTGATATATTTCATAGTTGACATCCTATTAGAATAGATGTCATAGCAGTTGACTGCCTATTTGATATATTTCATAGTTGACATCCTATTAGGATAGATGTCATAGCAGTTGACTGCCTATTTTATATATTTCCTAGTTGACATCCTATTAGGATAGATGTCATAGCAGTTGACTGCCTATTTGATATATTTCATAGTTGACATCCTATTAGGATAGATGTCATAGCAGTTGACTGCCTATTTGATATATTTCATAGTTGACATCCTATTAGGATAGATGTCATAGCAGTTGACTGCCTATTTGATATATTTCATAGTTGACATCCTATTAGAATAGATGTCATAGCAGTTGACTGCCTATTTGATATATTTCATAGTTGACATCCTATTAGGATAGATGTCATAGCAGTTGACTGCCTATTTGATATATTTCCTAGTTGACATCCTATTAGGATAGATGTCATAGCAGTTGACTGCCTATTTTATATATTTCATAGTTGACATCCTATTAGGATAGATGTCATAGCAGTTGACTGCCTATTTGATATATTTCATAGTTGACATCCTATTTGATATATTTCATAGTTGACATCCTATTAGGATAGATGTCATAGCAGTTGACTGCCTATTTGATATATTTCATAGTTGACATCCTATTTGATATATTTCATAGTTGACATCATATTTGATATATTTCATAGTTGACATCCTATTTGATATATTTCATAGTTGACATCCTATTTGATATATTTCATAGTTGACATCCTATTTGATATATTTCATAGTTGACATCCTATTTGATATATTTCATAGTTGACATCCTATAGATTAGATATCAAAATTATAGACACCACATTGAATAGAATAGATATCAACCACACCTACTTCTGTCAACATATGAGAGCCATCTTATTGAATAGAATAGATATCAACCAAACCTACTTCTGTCAACATATGAGAGCCATCTTATTGAATAGAATAGATATCAACCACACCTACTTCTGTCAACATATGAGAGCCATCTTATTGAATAGAATAGATATCAACCACACCTACTTCTGTCAACCCATGAGAGCCATCTTATTGAATAGAATAGATATCAACCACACCTACTTCTGTCAACATATGAGAGCCATCTTATTGAATAGAATAGATATCAACCACACCTACTTCTGTCAACATATGAGAGCCATCTTATTGAATAGAATAGATATCAACCACACCTACTTCTGTCAACATATGAGAGCCATCTTATTGAATAGAATAGATATCAACCACACCTACTTCTGTCAACCCATGAGAGCCATCTTATTGAATAGAATTGATATCAACCACACCTACTTCTGTCAACCTATGAGAGCCATCTTATTGAATAGAATAGATATCAACCACACCTACTTCTGTCAACCTATGAGAGCCATCTTATTGAATAGAATAGATATCAACCACACCTACTTCTGTAAACCCATGAGAGCCATCTTGCTGATGACTGACACTCTTGAAAATCCTGACATTTGTTTAAAAAGATTTTAAAAATGTTTTCTTTTTTCTTATTGGCAGCTATTAAGAGTTTTACATGTTAACTTGAGTGGCATAGACATGCTTGACGCGTATTCCTGACTCGTTTTCAAGGTTCTGTAAGCAGGCGAATTTTAACGGCTTTACGTGAAATTAAACTTGGTGGTCAGCGCTATAGCAGTCATCAAAGTCATGTCATTTCATGTACGTCACGACATCCATGTCATTTCCTGTACGTCACCACATCCATGTATTCTTATCTACGTCACCACATCCATGTCATCTTATCTACTTCACCACATCCATGTAATCTAATGCACGTCACCACATCCAAGTCATCTTATCTACGTCACCACATCCAAGTCATCTTATCTACGTCACCACAACCATGTCATCTTATTTACGTCACCACATCCATGTAATTTTATGCACGTCACCACATTCATGTAATCTTATCTACGTCACCACATCCATGTAATCTTATTTACGTCACAACATCCATGTAATCTTATCTACGTCACCACATCCATGTCACCTCATCTACGTCACCAAATACATGTAATCTTATCTACGTCACCACATCCATGTCATCTTCTCTACGTCACCACATTCATGTCATCTCATCTACGTCACCACATTCATGTCATCTCATCTACGTCACCACATCCATGTCAACTTATTTAAGTCACCACATCCCTGTCATCTCATCTACGTCACCACATCCATGTCATCTCATCTACGTCACCACATCCATGTCATCTTATTTAAGTCACCACATCCATGTCATCTCATCTACGTCCCCACATCCATGTCATCTTATTTAAGTCACCACATTCTTGTCATCTCATCTACGTCACCACATTCATGTCATCTCATCTACGTCACCACATTCATGTCATCTCATCTACGTCACCACATCCATGTCATCTTATTTAAATCACCACATCCATGTCATCTTATTTAAGTCACCACATTCATGTCATCTCATCTACGTCACCACATCCATGTCATCTTATTTAAGTCACCACATCCATGTCATCTCATCTACGTCACCACATCCATGTCATCTCATCTACGTCACCACATCCATGTCATCTTATTTAAGTCACCACATCCATGTCATCTCATCTACGTCACCATATCCATGTCATCTTCTCTACGTCACCACATTCATGTCATCTCATCTACGTCACCACATTCATGTCATCTCATCTACGTCACCACATTCATGTCATCTCATCTACGTCACCACATCCATGTCATCTCATCTACGTCACTACATTCATGTCATCTCATCTACGTCACCATATTAATGTCATCTCATCTACGTCACCACATTCATGTCATCTTATTTAAGTCACCACATCCATGTCATCTCATCTACGTCACCACATCCATGCCATCTCATCTACGTCACCACATCCATGTCATCTTATTTAAGTCACCACATCCATGTCATCTCATCTACGTCACCACATCCATGTCATCTCATCTACGTCACCACATCCATGTCATCTCATCTATGTCACCACATTCATGTCATCTCATCTACGTCACCACATTCATGTCATCTCATCTACGTCACCATATCCATGTCATCTTCTCTACGTCACCACATTCATGTCATCTCATCTACGTCACCACATTCATGTCATCTCATCTACGTCACCACATTCATGTCATCTCATCTACGTCACCACATCCATGTCATCTTATTTAAATCACCACATCCATGTCATCTCATCTACGTCACTACATTCATGTCATCTCATCTACGTCACCATATTCATGTCATCTCATCTACGTCACCACATTCATGTCATCTTATTTAAATCACCACATCCATGTCATCTCATCTACGTCACTACATTCATGTCATCTCATCTACGTCACCATATTCATGTCATCTCATCTACGTCACCACATCCATGTCATCTTATTTAAGTCACCACATCCATGTCATCTTATCTACATAACCACATCCATGTGTTCTCATCTACGTCACCACATCATTTATAGAGAGAGAGATATTGAAGCATTGTGATGAATGTAACTCCTACATTTCAAAGCGTTAATTCAAAATGATCCAAATAATAATATTTCATTGTATGATACAAACAGGCGTCCTCATAACATTTCTATAGCGGACTCTAGCTGATTGCTACTCAAATGAAGCAGGCTTAATTCTTCCTCGTGACACAGTAGAAGGGTTTATATTACTAATTGTTCTCTTGTCTCGCGCACACATTCAAGTAAATGTCACTGATAAATAATAGATGCAATGAAAGTAATATTGGAGCTGCTTAATTCGAGTTTCTTCACCCACCCCCACCCCACTCTCGAGATGTGACAAGTAGCCTACAACTATATGTAACATTGGATTATGTACACTGTTATTTGGTTATATGTTGTAGTTATGATATGTATAATTTACATTGAATGCATCGATTATTATATTTGTATAACTATTTTTATGTGAAGCGCTGTGAGCCCAGCTACATCACTATATAAATTATTAAATTGTTATCTATTTTGTAACATATATCTCCTTACTTTTTTCAGGGACCGGAGCGTGGATGTCTATTTAGACGACCGGCCGCTGTTGGAGTATGGCCTAGCCAGGTTCGACAAAGGCTGCAAGATCAGGTTCGCTGGGAAAGCGTTCGGATCTGACGGCTACGCCTTCGGATTGACGCGTCATTCTTGGCTTAAAGTAAGTTTTGCTAGTGGGACATCAGTGAAACGTCAAAGAATTGACGTGTGGGAAATCAGTGAAACATCACAGAATGAAATTATAAGTCAAGTTGTACAGCAACGACAAATAGAAGTGCGCAGTGGCGTAACTAGCGGGGTGCGGAAGGTGCGGTCCGCATCTGGCGGCACAAATTTAAGGGCTAAGGGCGGCATTGCTTGGCATTTGAAAAGGACGGCCATTTCCGATAACCACCCTTTTTCTTTTGAAGGGGAAAACCCGGTTAAAACAAAAATATTCGTACTTTCGAGTCGTAATTAACGGATTCGCAAAACATTTGTTTGATTACATACTGTTTGTTATAACTAAGCATAACCGTTGAGAAATTTAAAATCGCTGAAAAATAGAATCTATGTGTTTGGAAAATTGAGCTGTATACGTCACAGATTACATTTTTGTAAAAATAACTACACGAAAAAAACATCACCACTATGGCCGAATATATTATTAATATCGCCACGACAGTTTTTGCTTGGATTTTCGACACGCGCATATTGATACGCGAACAATTACCTACAAGGCATTATGGTTCAAATATTGTGTATAACTTGCAAGAAGTAATGTATATTAATGTTTTATTTTTCTGAAAATTATTCTAAGGTAAGTTATTAAAATTTAATTTATTTTTGTTTTTCTTGCATTAAAGTAGCACAAAAAATGTGTGTTTTTTTTAAAATTAAAATATGTGTTTTCATTTTAAAAAATTCACCTATCCAATTAAAGTAATGTTTAAATAGATTGAATTCATCTATTTTACTGATTATAATTATTACGATTTATGACAATAATAAGAAAATATTCAAATTTCTCCGTTAATAAACACTTTTAACATACGAAAGGGACGGTTCATTTCTATTATATATTATATTTTTAAAATATATATGTAGGATGAAACGAATAACAGAAAGCGTCATTTAGAAAGAAAAAGAAGGCAAGTGAGGCAATACAGAATAAAAACATTGAAGCGCTATTGAAATACGTCTCCCGGGAATCAACTTGTTGTTCTTTTAATATAGTTGCCTGAAGTACTAGCGAAGAAGCAGGTTTCAAAGGTGAAATACCGGAATACATTTTTTTGGTGTTTTTTTCGTTACCATGTAAGCGCTTTGGAAAAATTGACATCTGAAGAAGAAAATAGTAAAACGAGATCAGATGCTAGAATTTTACTAAATTCAATGCAATCTTTTTTCTTCTATGTTTTCTCAATATATGGGAACTAGACCTGTCAACGGGTACCAGGGAACCTGGGTACCCGTTGCCGAGCAATTACCCGGATAGTAAAATTACGCCCGGGTACCCTTGAAAATGTTACTGTAATTACTGTAACTGCGACTCTTCTGTATTCACATTTCGGCTCGCGAATAATTTATCAAATTAAAACTTTTCGTTTGAAATATATACCGTGAAATACGTTTAACGCTTAAAAATAAATCACTGTCAAACGGAAATAAAACACGGTCCCGACAAACTACAATGTATGTTGATACACTTTTTTTCATTGGAACATAAACAAAAATCATTTAAAACAAAAAGGTTTTGGTTCTTTAAATTGTTCAAGTAAGGAAAATATAACACAACGCCGATAACTAGTAAGGGCTAGAAATTATCTTTGCTACCGATTGAGACGAGCCAATATTGTTTACCTAGTCCCCGCCCCCCCCCCTCCCACAATCACGTACATATATACTTCTATCCCCACCATACTTTTTAAAAAACCAAACACCTGCTATATTCTTCTTTTAAAATAATATTTCAATCGTTGAATTATCTTCACTATAATAACAAAAATGCTGGGGGATGAGTCCACTAAGTAGGTGAAAGTCCTTGAAAGTTTGGTTAATTACAACAGTTGTCAGATATGAACTAGAAATAACCTGCCATGTCATCATACGATTACCGCCCTTTATCTTTATAAGACTTTGTTTAGCCCCCCCCCACCCCACCCCAAAAAAATATTCACTTTAGCACCCCTCTGCTCATTGTTTTTACACCACTCTACTATAATAGTATTTCAATGCCATCATTTTCAAATCGCTGACTCATTACGTCTAACTTTGCATTTCCATAATAAACAAAGAAGTAAAAGGCTAATAGCGGGCATGACGGCGAACATTTTGAGGCATTTCGAACGGGTAACCAGGGTACCCGTTCAAATTTTGGATGGGTACCCGGGCAGCTTTCCTCAACAATGTTGACAGCCCTAATGGGAACCCATCCTTTTGGAAATTAATGATTCTGAAAAAATACATCCAAGTAAAAGGGTTAAATGTTCATCAGTGGCATATAAAAGTTTAATTCTTTGCAAACCCATTTTATATAACAAAGAGTTGTGCTAATACAAAACGCTGTTTTATATCAGCCAAAACAAATTGGGAAGAGTTGGAAATATCGACTTAACGCGGAGTTAAAATGAGAAAAAATATGAGTGGGTAAAATTCACAAGACGTGGTTCTATCTTTAGAACAAGAAGTGCAACGAGAAATGTTTTTTATCCACGGAAAGACATATAAAGGAAATAAAAGAAAGCTTTGATCAGTTGCATATCCTTGCAAGCGAATATTCGTGTATTATACCATGTAACCTACTAAATGAAGAATATGAATGTCAAATAAATGACTTTATTGACATTGATAAAGAACAGTACCATATTGAACGAAAAAGGATCCAGGTTTTAATGGCTGCACCTACACTACAAGAAGAGGCATTTCTTCGGGAAAACGGGGAAAAGGGCTAACTTGGTCTATTAAAATTATTCAGCAGTATAAATTGGAAAATTATGTACCCAACATTGTAATTTTGCTGAAATTTTTTTAAACAATAGCTATCTATGTCGCTAGTTATGAAAGGAGCTTTTCCAAACTGAAGTTGATACAAAAATATCTTCGTTTACAAAATCTTGCAATATTATCTATAGAACAAGATATTACAAATAATTTAAACTTTGTTGATAACATAATACACGATTTTTAACGCAATTTTCCTTGGAAAAATTGCGTTTATAGATTCGAAATGTCTGTAACGCTTGCACATGCAACTCCTCCTAAACCATACTAGATAGAGTGTTCGGGTCTTTTGCAAATATGCTAAGGAGCTCCCAAGGATGTGCAACGGCCAAAAAAAAATTACCGAAAAGGTTCACTAGATTTCCTGGAAAATCCAAAAAACCCGAAAAGGTATCAGTATTTTGTCAATTTCTCGCCAACCATAACATCTATCGGGTTGAAACAAATGTCAAACAATAGCTAATAATATTTAGAACAATGTTGGAGAATGAATTCTTTAAAAATGTATGTTCGTTCGACTGCCATAATTTTAGAAGCAATTTGTGAATGCAATTGTTTTGTTTAGTTTCAAAATTATTGATTGGAAATGACTTTTAATGTAATATAGAATGACTAGCTGACCCGCGGCGTAGCATACGCCCGCTAATGATTTAGTGACGGGTGAAGACTTCCTGAAAGACACAGTTGTCAAAATGGGGTGGGTTTGGGCAAACGACTGTGAGTGAATGAAAAGAAGGAACTCTGGAGAGACCCGCGGCGTATCAGTATCACCCGTAAAAAATGACGGAAGTGTTAAGCTGAAATCTATTTATTTTGAAAAAATGCACTTTTTTAGGGCGCCTACGGAACCCACCTTTTTTCAAAGTCAAAATCCCAACTAACTTGTCCTTGTTTGATCAATACGAAATATTGATCCTACATGTGGAAGAAAATCAGAAGCCCCGAGCCTAGTGCTCTTCATGGGTCTTCCTGGAAGACCCTCCCAGCTATCTGGCCCCCTCCCCCAGAAAAGGACGTGACAGCTGGGAAACCCCCCCCCGGAGCGGTCGCTTCTGAAGCGGCCACCTGGGCATCTAAGACAGAAAGTCGAGGATGCCTCCCACTAAGTTGACCTCACAAGGAGGGGTGGAATTGCCTTACTACGACCCGCTACCACTTCGGCGCCACCCCGGCAAAGCATACGAGTCTCAATGGTTAGGATTGCCGCAATGTGGGGGATCATCAATGACCTACCTAGGGTGCAACCCCCACTGGAAGGTTTCATCAGAGCTGGCGTCCGCTGCGTTCTTCGCGGTACCTTTTGCTAATCCGTGCTGGCGCTCCTGGCCCTAAACCGGCACCGCTCAATGGCGTTGCTAGTAAAATTGAGGGGGACGAAACGGTCGCTTCGGATTTACCCGACCCTCAACGGGTACTTTGGTTTCAGCGAAAACAATGACGTCATATAATATTGTTTTACAGCGCATATTTAATTTGCACACCTTTGATGCATTGGTGCAGTAATTTGGTGTGCTGCTTTCTAAAATTAGTATCTATTGAACATACTTGCAGCTTGGTGTCTCGCAGGGTCCGACCACGAAGAGAATTATATATATAGATAGTTAATGCGATTTTCCCGCTTTGTGAATGCTTATGTTAGATTTTTTGTTGTGCGCATTATATTGACACATTCTTGGTGTGATGTAGCGTGAGGGGATATGACGTCATACTTATAAGACTTATTTGAATCGACTTTTAATGTAATCTAGAATGATTTCCCTTTATAAAATATCGGAAATTCCTTGTTGGAAATTGTGTTTAAATACTCATTCTAGTTTTTATTTCTTATTTTATTATGAAACTTGGGAAAGTAAATGTATAAATATGTTTACATACTAATGTATACACTTTGTTTATTTAAAAAATTCATATTCATTAAAACAGAATAAAAACATTATTTGGTAATGTTCTTTAGGTGTAAATTTGGCTAATGTTTTGTCTCATAGGGGGGAAACATGCGACCTTAGTAACTTATAAAAATGTATTTATAGATATATCATCTTATGCGGCCTCATTTATTACTGCTTTCTTAAATATGGCATCCAAAAGTAAAAATGTTCCCCCACCTTTACTTTGTTTCAATGACAAATATTTATTCATTTTTCAATTAATTAGAAAAAACATCTTGAAAAAGATTTAGAAAGGTTGGCTAATTGGAGACAGCCCCGGGCGGCAAAAGTTCTAGCTACGCCACTGGAAGTGCGACACATACTGCACCTGAGATTCGAGGAGAATGTTAATGTACTATTTGATCTAAACAATCCATGGTCCTAAACATGACAAATCACATGACCAATCTGTGTCCGCATACACGTACACCGATGTTTTCTCTAAGGTTCGTTGGTTGTGCGCAGAGTCAAAAACGCGTGTGCAAAGTTGCACATCATCCTTTTGTGTGCGATATTTTACAAAATTTGATGTGCAGTATTTCTAAACTGCCGAACTCTTATTACCCATAAGATAATCAAACTCCGTTGTATACTGTACAGTTATGCCAAAATATACACAAATGGATACACAAATAGTACATACGGAGGCAAAACTGTGCTCATACATAGATCACTTTACACAAATGTACAAAACCGTACGTTCAAATCCACAAAAATACTCTTATGTACACAACCGTACACTAATGTACACGCACAGTGCGCACATCCATACACAAAGGCGCACAACAAAGGCGCACAAACGTACACGTATGTTACGCAACCATACATAAATGTACGCTGACTCTCGACGCCACATTGACACTGGACGTTAGCTGACCGGTCCACTATTGATCCGCTGAGCTCGCGGGCCAAGTATCTAGTTATCATATGTAAATTGGCTTGGGATGTTTTTCTCGTTAACGAGATTTCGCCGAGACACAAAAGTGCGTCCATTGCCAACGAAGAATCAAACACCCACTGTTACCTTACCAGATGAACGTATCCATCTTTGCATATCCACCCAGTTAATTAACCAGATGCACATATTAATATGTGCAAATCAACGCAGTTACTTTAAAATATATATGCACATACTACTGGATGCATGTCCTCACGGTTACTTATCCTTTTGCGCATATTCATCTGATATTACTCCTCAAAAGTCATCCATACTAATGTCCACAAGCAAATACCTATTTCTCTACATCAAACATTCATTAAACATCTTTTTTTCCTAATAAAATAACATCATCTTATATCAGCTACTCCCATTTTTCACTTGAGATCTAGTAAGATTGAAATAATTTTCTATTATAGATTCCAATGTCCAACGAGATACTGAAGTATACAGAGAGTGGATTCGTTCAGGCACTCGGAAAGAAATATCTGTCACGGCCACAGTGTGAACTCTTCCTGTCTGGTTCTGCTAACCCCTACGGTCTAGAACATACAGGTAATTTGATGTGAATAAATGTTTGATGTGCCAAATAAAATGATATGCAACAAGAAAACGTTTTTCTGCAGAAGTCAGCAACATCGACAGTGGAGCGAATGACAGTTAACTTTAAATATGACATCTATTGACAATGATTTGGAAGTAAATTTAACGCTAGTTTTTTTTTAATAAGACGTATAGGGCAGCTCTATTCTTTTACATGGAATTAACTTTATAGTGGCAGTTGCAATTAATTTTATTGGTGATCTTATATAGGTCAGTGAGAGTGCAATGAGCAGGCTGAATGTGGTTATATAAGGATTTCATTAGATGGCTGAATGTGCTTATATGAGGATTTCATTAGGTGGCTAAATGTGCTTATATGAGGATGTCATTAGATGGCTGAATGTGCTTATATGAAGATGTCATTATATGGCTGAATGTGCTGATATGAAGATGTCATTATATGGCTGAATGTGCTGATATGAGGATGTCATTAGATGGCTGAATGTGCTGATATGAGGATGTCATTAGATGGCTGAATGTGCTGATATGAGGATTTCATTATATGGCTGATTGTGCTTGTATGAGGATTTCATTAGATGGCTAAATGTGGTTATGAGAGGATGTCATTAGCTGGCTGAATGTATATGAATGTATATGGCTGGCTGTATCTGGCTATATGAGCAGTGGCGTAACAACGGGTTGGCATCGGGGCAGTTGCCAAGGGCGCCAGCTCAAAAGGGCGCCACTAAATCTCTAATTTTGAAATTTGTATTTAAATGAATACAGTCGGACCTCTCTAATTCGAACTCAAAAGGACCGGAAAAAAATCGACTTACGGAGTTATTGAGTTACGGAAAATGGCGTAATAGGCGCCGATTAATCAAGGACAATGTAGGTATTGAGGGCTGGGTGGATCAGCCTTACCGGCTAGTAGGCTTGACAGCAAAGAGAGGCGGTGTTTATGTTTCATATGAAAGGAAGCCAACTTGCTTTGACATGCCGACACAAGCCCGTGAGAGGAGACACCTTCCCTCCTCACCCTACTTTACTCCCTCCACAGTGGGATGAGAGGGAGTAAGATTTTTCTTTTTAGAAAGAGTCCCAGCATGCAGCAAAGGGACGCGAATTAGTTACCACTCCTTTTTCTTGTCTCTTTCATTTTTTGTACTTGCAAAGGTGGCTTAATCCCTCAAGGAATGCACTAAGATAAGATTTTACGTCCCTTTGCGTGGCTCTACGGAACACGTGTTCTGAAATGTCACTTCAGAATAATAACCCAAACGCCTTGGAAAATTCGACTAAGAGAGGTTGAAAGCCAAAAATCTTGGAATTAAGCAGATCTAAAATACATTAATCTTATGGAATTTGGCGAGACCTAACAATTAATTCGATATAGGGAGGTTTTCGACTTAGGGAAGTTCGACTTAGCGAGGTTCAACTGTGTTTCACTTTTATCCTTGATAACAAAAAAGGGAATAATTAATTATATTTTAATATATTTCCTTCAAACCATTATACTTTTTTAGTATGATTATGTGTGTGGCCTTTGCGGGCTTCTTATCATACACATGTCAATATGATTTTACAGTCTTTCTTTTAAAAAGAAAATTCTTACTATCCCCATCCCACTGTCGAGGGAGTAAAGTGTGGAGGGGAGGGAAGGTGTCTCCTCTCACGGTCTTATGTCGGTATGTCTAAGCAAGTTGGCTCCTTTCATATGAAACATCACCGCCCCTCTTTCCTTTCAAGCCTACTAACCGCTAAGGCTCCCCCCCCCCTTTTTTTTTCTCAATATCAACATTGTTCTTGATTAATCTGCGCCTATCACGCCAGTTTCCATAACTCGAAAAGTCCGTAAGTCGATTTTCCCCCCTTGAGTTGGACTTAGATAGGTCTGACTTTATTAGCAACACGCCAATACGCCAGTTAACTGAAGTGCTCAGCTGTAGTCGGTGGAGTGTTTCTTAAATTTACTTTTAATTGTGAGTTTCTATCGTTACGCATGAGATGGTGAGTATGACACATTGACACTAATGTTTTTTATTTATAATAAGTGTTACTTCAAGTTTTGCTGTAGTCTTTATTAACACAAGAATATCCCGTTTAATACACCAATTTATTTGTTATTATTTAGTAAATAATAAACTGCAAATTAGTATTGTTCCTGACTTATGCATTTTTTATTATCACGTTGTATGACTGTCCCTGTCAGACTACGTAATTATTGTCATAAATAAAATAAGAGAAATCCAATTACTTTTTCTAACAAATGAAAAGAACGCAAAGCTGAAACTTGTCAATTTATCAAGGGCGCCAAAAATAAATTAGCCAAGGGCGCTAAAAACCTAGTTACGCCTCTGTATATGAGGATGGAAGCCTACTTTTTACCGGTGTTGACAGGAGAGTTCTCCGACTTGACCAACAGTTTCATGTGCAGATCTTCTTTCAAATCCGTCACCGGCTCGCGAGTAAATGTTTTAAAAAACGTTATGGAAGGAGATCTGCTGTTAGTGATTCTTATCGCCGGGGTTGTTTTATAATGTAATACATTCAGAAAATGTACGCTTTTTTAAAATCCTTTATATTAATTGCTTGATTGTTTGCAGAAAAAACTTTGGATCGATTTTAACCCACTTCCTCGTATGCTAACGAGCTGAAATTTTGCAGGCAGACTCGTGCCGACGATCAAAATGATCTATCAAAATTTCAGATTGATTGACTGTATTGTAATTAAATTAATGAATTTTTAGATTATCTCTATTGATCTCTAGTAGTATGTTAATTTTTGTGCTAGAGTGTCGCGGTGCGTAATATATTGAACAACCTTTTCAATACTTTCCTGTCGCGCGGTGCGGTGCGTATTATATTGAAGATACTTTTTTAAAATAAATTCCCGATCTGTAAATGTAAATGCTAGTAAATGCTAGTCTGTCTCGCGGTGCGCACTATATTAAGCATGTTTTTATAACCCTTTTCCCGTGATCAAATCAA
Source organism: Ampullaceana balthica (assembly GCA_944989445.1). Lineage (NCBI taxonomy): Eukaryota > Metazoa > Mollusca > Gastropoda > Lymnaeidae > Ampullaceana > Ampullaceana balthica. The sequence goes on from CALYLW010000562.1 coordinate 182,282, forward strand.
CCTGAAATTTAGCAGGCAAATTGAAGTAGTTTTTTTTTACTATAAATCCTTTATATATGAGACACAACTACAATTTTGGATTTTTGGATTGTCGTGCTAATGATATGTCTTGTAAATAAAGGATTTATAGTCAAAACTTTGTGTTTTTTTATGGTTTTTTTTAAATTAATAGTGAAGCCCCTGCAACAAAAAATTTCAATCTTTGAACTACATTCTTATGTAGTATTGACTTAATAAGAGAATATTACTAAGATTTAATTAAAGATTGATTTCTTTGTTTGTTACCAGGTGGCCTCTTCATTATATTAGTGACTGCAATTTTCATTGCTGTTCTGTTCCTGGTCATGGAGCACCTGGCCTATCACTTTTTGGTTCCTTGGCTGCGGAAACAACCACCAGAATCATTCTGGAAAACTGAAAATCTTGCCTTTATTAGCCAGGTAGGTTTCGAAATTTTATTTTATCTATCAGGTAGGTTCACAAGGTAACGATTCAGTCTCTACTTCGGAATTAATTTTATTTTATATATAAATCGATCGCCAATTGGCAACTGCTGCTACTACTGGGCTGACGTCACATGAATGTCAAAGACAAGAGTGTCAACGCAGTGTCACGACAATGACATCTCATAAATGTAACATAGACTGAATGTTCGAATCCAAGTAGACATCATGTAACATCAAGTAGACACCATGTTGACACCAAGTAGATAACCTATCGATACCTTGTAGAAACCCCATTGACACCAAGTAGATAACCTATCGATACCTTGTAGAAACCCCATTGACACCAAGTAGATAACCTATCGATATCTTGTAGAATCCCCATTGACACCAAGTAGATAACCTATCGATACCTTGTAGAAACCCCATTGACACCAAGTAGATAACCTATCGATACCTTGTAGAAACCCCATTGACACCAAGTAGATAACCTATCGATATCTTGTAGAAACCCCATTGACACCAAGTAGATAACCTATCGATACCTTGTAGAAATCCCATTGACACCAAGTAGATAACCTATCGATACCTTGTAGAAACCCCATTGACACCAAGTAGATAACCTATCGATACCTTGTAGAAATCCCATTGACACCAAGTTGATAACCTATCGATACCTTGTAGAAACCCCATTGACACCAAGTAGATAACCTATCGATACCTTGTAGAACCCCCATTGACACCAAGTAGATAACCTATCGATACCTTGTAGAAACCCCATTGACACCAAGTAGATAACCTATCGATACCTTGTAGAAACCCCATTGACACCAAGTAGATAACCTATCGATACCTTGTAGAAACCCCATTGACACCGAATAGATGTCGAATCTAAGAATTCTGCCCCATTGAGGTATAATTGTTTGCTTGTACAGAATGTATCTGAAGGAGAATGTTTGTTGGTCCCCATAATACTTTTCTCTCTGCTGGCAGCGTGTTTTCAGAGTGGTGCGCAGTGAGCGGTTGTACAGTCAAAAACAAGCGGCTCAAGAAATGATCACCATTGTCAAGCAGAGAGACTTTACCAGGCTCATCCAGAAAAATGAACTTCAGAAAAGAGTAAGTTTGGGTTCCTGCTGTGGTCAAGCATGAGGGAATACGATTTGGTTGGGGAATGGCTGCAATCTCATTAAAAACAGTAAAACAAGCAATATAAACATCGGTACATAAAAGTCACCGGGCCGATTTTCCTCACAAGGCATTTAAGCATAGGGCGCTAGAGAGATGTTTTGTTGATAGGGCGCTAGAGAAATAATTTGTATAGTCCGCGAACTTAAGACTTGATGAGTTTATGAGGTGTTTTTTTTCAGGGTATACGGAATACATTTATGATTATATAGAAAAGTTGAAAAGTTTACGAAACAAGGGAATACATTGTATTATTTCATTGAAAAAATGTAATTTTATATTTTTTACTGACCACCCTGTCTCATTCAAACAATTCTGACCCCTGTCTTATTTATCACAACTACTTACATGCCTCAAGCAATGATCACCTACACCCTGTCTCATTCAATCAGGACTGACCACCTTGACTCAATGAGTCTTAAATGAAAGTTAATTTTACTTTGTATATTTTTTCAGAGAGCCACAACACAAAAGCGGGTTAAAACAAAAGCTGAAGTTTTCCAAGAAATTACTGCAAATATTGTCAGGTAATTTTATTGTTATTACACGTTTACCCAACATTTCAAGGTTTATCAAAATATCAAATTCATAGCGGATCTTCTTGTAAATAATTTTTAGCCTCTTCGTTTAAGGAAAATAAGACTGATATTTTTCAATAACAAATATTTATTTAGATAATTTTTAACTCAAAATTGTCAACAGGTATAAGTTTCTGCCAGAATTCGGCAGGGAGACCTCACACTTGAAGATATTGTTTGTCATATACTAGCTGTGTGTACCTTCATGTTATCCAATGTTTTGTTTAATTAAGATATAAATGTTTTAAATTGATGTCTTTACAAACTATGTTTTACTGTTTTAATGTAAAGCGCTGTGGGCCCAACTGCCACCTGGGGTATTTCGCTATATAAGTTCTTAAATTATTATTCTTATTATTGTTATTATTATTATTATTATTATTATTATTATTATTATTACTGTTTTAATTATTTTACCATCGAGTATTTTGAAGTTCCGTTAGAGCTGTATTGATTTTTTTAACACCGCCCATCACAAAGACATAAATGGTCACTGTTGTGTTAGAGTCTTTGATGCTCTAAATGATCCAAGATTATAAAAGCTTAAACAAATAAAAACACCTCTGTTCAAAACCCAGTTATTTAAGAGTTTTGCTCTCAACCCTGCTTGATCCAGCACCATATTTCAGCCATCGTTACAAGTTATCATATTCCCAAACACTTTAAAGGCGTCTGTCTGTCACCCTTTCTGGCGAGTTTTATATTGAATCTGGCTCAATACCCAGTTTCGTCATATGGTTTACATGGCCCCTTTCTCATATGTGCTCTTCCGCCATCGATGGGGTGTTGACCCAGCGGAACTACTTTTCTCCTCGATTCCATTTCCGGACCGGATGTATTCCTGCCTCTCGTTTATGAAGATTACAGAAAGTGGGGGGGGGAATCCCAGAGGTCACTCGGCTCTAAGATGCCATGACGCGAGACACTTAATTAATCAGGACTTGCATACACGCTCTGGCGTTTTGGTGTTGCTGTATTTTCCCCAAGTATATCCCTGACGATGGCGAAGTCCAATAAAATTTGTACTTTTTGGACCGCGGGGGATAGGGAAACAGATTGTCAATATTTTAAGGTTTTGTGCGTAGGTTTGTTTGGGTTTATTTATGACATTTTGTGGTATGGTGCTGAACTCGCTGGGAAATAAAATAAGAGTTGTCTTCCATTTAGATCTTTTAAAAAATGATACGTTATATAAGAGCAGCGCAAGATACGTGGTGACATAAGTAGACTGGTTACATTTTTAAACTGTTTATATTAATTTTTTGAAATGGATATCATTTCAAACTGAATTTATTATTTGTTTACGTAAGACAACTCTTACATTTAATTAGACTTACTAAACACTCAGTTGATGTCTATATATTAAAAATTACCAATTTATTATTAGTATTATTTGTTTCTGGTATGGTTTTATAGAGCTTCTGAAATATGTTAATTTTTCGATGACGCATATTCACCATGCGACAAGTGAGTGTTGTAAAAGTTGTGCACATTGGTTCACTTTTGTACAAATTTAACAGTTTTATATAAGACAAAACATTTTCATTTCAGCTATCACCGACAGCTACAGTCTGCGTCGGAGACAGCCGAAAACTCAGAGGCGGAGATCGATTTCGAGGTCATCTCCGGGGACGTCCAAGGCGGTGCCACTGACCAGTGCGCCCTGGGCGTTAACAACGCCGCTTACGCCACGGACAACTCGGATCTGACATTGGATCGATTTTTCTTGCGTCGGGCATCGACCTCCAGCACTGACGGCTGCGACGAAGCTGCGGACAGCGTGGTTGGCGAGAGAACTCCGCGACCCGGTACCGAGAGTAACGGAATCCGGAAATTATCGTCAAAGTCGTTAGGTCGTCACGAGATTCCGACAGTTGACAGGCGGTTGAGGAAAAAATCTGATTCTTACTTTCTGTATCCGCCTACCAGGCCTGAGACGGAGTCTTACTATCTGGGCTACAGCAATCGACCGGAGGCCCCCAGATTTCAGGAAAGGCGTGCCCCTTATACGGAGGATTTGATAACTGTAAGTAAAATACTCGATGAGTTGCCGTCTGAGAGGAGGATTAAAGCCAAGAAATCGGACATTGTCCCGCCGAGCACCGTGGATGTTAACCATGCCGAAATCTCAGAACGCACAAACATTGAAAACCACGCAGAGTTGACGTCACCTCCCCCAAGCCGAGGGAGCGAGTATTACAACTCACCGACATCGTCGTCAGTTCAGTCTCCCATCGAGGAAAAACGTGAGTTCTCGCCCCTTCCGTCCCCGGCGTCTCCTGACAATGAAAGTCTCCCGAGATGCAACGGATCTTTTGGGAGCGTCTCCACCTTCTCCCCTGACAGCAGCATTTCCCTCGGGCCCCAGGCGCAAGAATCTCCGCACAACGAATCACGTGACTTTATGGCCTACGGCTCACACCTCCCCTCACATAATCCGTCATCCACATCCGCCAACTCGAACTCTCTTGAACCGGTTACTTTGAACTCGTCAGACGTTATATCCGTGGACTCTAAGCCCACGAAAAATTCAAGTCTAACAAACTCAGTTCACAAAACAAAAATCCCGCGATCTGCTTCCTCTGATTCGTTCCCTAGGCAACTACTCCAAAATAATAGCTCGCCGTCACCGAACTGCCCCGTGCCGATTGGCAGAGAAAAGAACGGCACTTTTGTTGACGTCATCAACGCGGGGTCGGGATTCGGCGGTGACGTCAAAGACCGAACAAGGTCTAAACAGACGATGAAGACGTTGCGGAAGATTTCAGACGCTAGTGGGATGACCAGTGGTGACCAGCTGACCAACAACACCAAAACAAAGTATGACGTACCAAGGAAAGACTATTTTCAGAGGAACTTAAAACTAAAGGTGAGAAAACTTTCGGGAGAATGTGTGGGAAAGTTTATGTTAATGAGGTGGCGAGAAATGACCACTGATTGGGTGCATACTTCAAAGACCTTGAAGCTAGTACCTGGATAGTTTATGCCCTTTGAATTAAGTGTGTTTAATCAAATTATTGCACTCTGAATCACCTTCTCTCTCTTTTTCTAACGCATTCCGTTCTCTTTCTCTCTTATTTTTCTCTTTCACTTTTTTCTTCCCTTTCCCCGTGAAGATAAGAATATCACCACCCACAGTGTTGTTTTCAAAAAATAGAGAAAAATACATTTGAACTTATTATAAAATAGTTGGCACAGAAGCTACGTTTATCGGTCAATGAAATGTCAGATTGTCATTCCAGATAGTACATTTTGGAGGGGGGAAAATGTGTGAGTGCAGTTTTGAATGCATAATGAGTAGGAATATTACGAATGGGAAATGGTGATAATTATATTGTTTGGGGGCATATAAAGAGCAAGATCTTTCACCGGATGTTTATTGCGTGTCTCGGGAACATAAAGAATACGTACAGAAGAGCATATGCCGCTGACGAGTGGGAGGATATGGGGAGAGAAGTTCATTAAGATAGGAAAGGCATGATTGAGGGAAGAATATGAGGTGGACAGTATGTAGACAATGTAGTCTTGTACGTGATATGGTCATGTTTTATTTCTAGAACTATAGGCTAGAAGCCGTATTGTTTGCACTTTTTTTTCTTTTTCGATTTATTGTTTGGTGATACTGAAAGAAGAGAGTTAGCAAGAGTCAATACGAGATCTTATATTATTGCTACACTTGTATCCTGGACAGATATAGAGACGTTTGCTTAGTTTGAAACGGCTTACAAGGGAGCCTTACAACGCGATGTAGAGCCCTACATTTAGTAGTTGATACACAATAGATCCCCGTGGGAACTGTACTCCATGCTGTATCAATTTTATGTCCAATTGTTGTCTATCTATCGAACTGTCTTTTTCTTCAAATTTCCCGTCTCTTTATTTACTTTGAGATTATCTTCCTTTTTCCACGTGACTTCTATTTCTGTTTTTTTATAAACCGACTAGGATCAAGATTACTAAACAATCCCCAACTATTCAGGAACGTTTCAAGTCTCTTGTAAACATTTTTTTACTGGCCCCCATCTTTCTGGTATATATATAAAAGTATTTTTTTAAAAGACCTATCTCTAATCTTAAACGCTTCTTGTTATTCTCACAAGCAGTTGTTCCTTTTTAATATGGCTTCCATTTCCCTTGAAACTAAATCTGTACAAGGTGAAATTGTCTCTCTTTTTATTACTTCAGTTTCAAGTTTGTTTTTTGTTTTTTAGTGAAACGTTCTTTTTAGATTACACACCTTTCTAAACTCAACGACGTTATGTATGTAGAAACTTAAATTAAACCTTTCTCCCGGTGAGCTAGGAAGCTGCATCTCGGCCCAACTACCAATCTCTAAAGTCAATAGATGATATTTTTATTAATTTTTTACTTACCTTCTCTTACGTGTCCATTGAAATTCTAATAAAAAGCTCAAACTAACCGGCAAACAAAGTTTTAAAAAAATTATAATAATTAAATCTTCATGTGCTCACCATCATTTGACTCATGATGATATCATGGACGATGTTTGTACATTTCAACTCACCTACATCTTGCGAGCTAAATTAAACGAATGGCCGTTGGTCACATAAGTAAAGCGCTCACCTTCTAATCTGGATCATTTAAGACCGAGAATAAACATTTTGTTTTGAATAGATTCATTTTTCAAAGTAGTATAGATTTCGCCAAATAGATTCTGAAGTTCATTGATTGTAAAAATGGCGTAAATGATATAGAGTGTTTGGATTTTACTCACTGCGGTGATCGAATAGTAGAGGGGTGGCTTTGAAAACTAGTGTTTTTACTTTGGTTAGGGTTATTAACACGACCATTGTGATATTTACACTAACAATTTCAATGTGATCTTTTCATTAACACGGTCATTGTGATATTTACACTAACAATTTCAATGTGATCTTTTCATTAACATGGCCATTGTGATATTTACACTGACAATGTCAATGTGATCTTTTCATTAACACGGTCATTGTTATATTTACACTAACAATTTCAATGTGATCTTTTCATTAACACGGTCATTGTGATATTTACACTGACAATGTCAATGTGATCTTTGACAGGACAACCGCGTCAAGTCCACTCTGAGACGTCACGCCATGTCAGGTTATCAGAGTCACCTGCCGGCTGACTTCATTGATGACTGCACGCTGGAGGCTCTGACCAAAGAGGACGTCCTCATCTTGTGGAGGAAGTCGGAGCTTGACTTGGAGAGTCGGCTTCATGAGGTGAGCTTCTTATATTGTGGGATAACGGGCTGGGCTGGTTCTCACATAATATGTTCACTGCGCACCTTGGTGTTAACATTTTCACGTCACATTGATTCGGGTATTCCCAAGTTAACCAAATTAAAATAACGGACTTGATGAAACGAGTGGAATTTCCTCATAAAAATAGACAGAAATAATAAGAGGGCGTTGAGGTGGGGGAAATGGCCTTTTAATGCTGTTGATGAAACATTTTCAATTTTTTAAAAATATTTTTTAAGGTTATAAATTGAGTGACATTTTGGTAAGTTCTACACATCTCTTTGCAGTTTTACATTTGAAAACTAAACTAAATTTTTTTCATATTGAAAATGTTTTGTTACTTGCTAGCGTTTTTTGTAACTATATTAAAACAAGTCGTGGTTGTTGCAGAATGAAGTAAACTTTAGGAAACCAAAGGCTGAGTAAATTTAGTTTTTCTAATTGTTAAATCAAAGGGAAGTAGCCGACTTAACAAAATTTTTAACTCAGTAACAAGTTACGTTTTCTTTTTTCTGATCAAATGTATAAATAGATCGAATCGTTACAATTTATAATTTTGTAACTAGTTAAAAATGTAAGTTAAAAATGAATTTTTATATAAAGAATTGTGTTCAATTATTTTTCCCGATGCGGGCCATTGAATAGTGGAATTTAGCTATCATGGAATCCCCATGTCAATGAAGTTATTAAAAAATCAAACAAAACCTTAGGCTTTATAAAAAGGAACTTTAACAAATGTAATAGAGATATAAAACTAAAATGCTACCTCACTTTGGTGAGACCTGCACTAGAATATGCATCTTCTGTATGGGACCCATCCACCAAAGAAAACATTGATAAACTAGAACAAATTCAAAAAAGAGCTGCCAGATTCATTACTGGAGAATATTCGAAACTGACAAGAGTAACACCATTAGTTAAATCATTAAACCTTGAAACACTAGAGGATAGAAGAACCAAGAGCAAAGTAGTAATCATACATAAAGCAATTAATTCTAATTTAGAAATACAACACAAAGATAACTTAATACAACCCTCAGATAGACATAAGAATAAAAACACCTTTCTTATTCCGTAAGCAAGAACAAACACATACAAGTTTAACTTCTTCCCGTCCAGAATTCGGGCGTGGAATGGGTTGCCTGAAGAATCCAGGAAAACCAACACTTTATCAACATTTAAATCTCTAATAAAAATGCAGGACTAAACACAAACCATAGATAAGCGTAGGACGCAATAATCTTCTGTATAGAAGGAGCGTCTGAAACAGATAAGATAAGATACACAAATGACGTTTCAGGGGAAAGAAGAAAAAAGAATTTCTTGGACATTCTTCAAACTATTAATTACAAATGTATAGCTATTTTTATTATTATTAATAAATAAAAACTAATTGTGAATAACAGGTACTAAATTAAAATTTTAAAATTGAGGATATTTTTCTCTTCCTAATGAACGCAAAAACGACAGCTTTGTTCATCAATCGATAAAAATGTTGAAATGGTATTTAAAATATACTGTGAAATACTATGTAAAATATAGAATGATTTACTATTTAAAATACATAGTGATAAAATAATTAAATATGCTTTGGTATACCATTAAAAATAAGTGCTTAGAAACTTTTTTTTAAAAATCTTTTTGATTTAATATCTAATGTTGCAAATTTATTTTAGGTTTTGGCTAAAAACCGACGTCTGAGCCTGGCCATCGACTACTTGACGAGACAAGAGTTTTCAGGTGAACCAGATGAAGTCTGAAACCTTCGTACACAACACTCTCGGTAGGATTTACAGTCAGCGGGATAATGTGACGGTCACGTTTATTTGTGACAAATAGTTTATCCCATGAACTCTTAAAAGACTAATCCTTATTCTAGAGGGGAAATGACGTTTTCCTCGGAAAGTTGTTACAGAGTTGGAGTGGCAGGTGCTCGCACAATTGTTACATAGACGAGCTGCCTGCATCCTGCACAATTGTTACAGAGGCGCTTTGCTTGGTGCCTCGCACAATTGTTACAGAGAATCTTTACTTGCATCCTGCACAATTGTTACAGAGGCTAGTTGCAAGTCGCCTCGCACAATTTTTACAGAGGTGAGTTGCATGTCACCTCGCACAATTTTTACAAAGGCGAGTTGCCTGGTTCCTCGCACAGAGATAACTTTATCCATTATTCATATTTGATCCGTCCCATTCAAAACTCTTGTCACTAACAAAAATCTAATGACATGATTTTTGGTCACGTGACAATTTGTTTACTGTTGGTGTCAGTGTCACATGTCGTGATATTTTAACAAATGGGGGGGGGGAAATCTACCAAGAATACCCCATGAATAAACATACTTCGGGTTTCTATGTATTTCTTCATTTATTATAAATGTTCACCTTTGATACAGATATCTAGATTTATTATGGAATGAAACTTTTACTCAAATTTTTTCTGAAAATGATATGTCTAAATTTATGTTGAAATGGTTTGGGTCCTATTTGTTTGGTCCAGTCAATCCAGTCATTTTGTGATACATCTTGTTAATCTTGTTAATATATGTTGTGTAAAAGTAGACGTAGACAGTCTATCTTTTTTTTTATGGAATCGTAAAAACATTCATGCATTCTCGCGACTAAGTTTGCTGAGGTTTTTTCTTTAAATTTCTTAGTGCTGTTGCCTTCCTGGGAAACTAGTCCATATCAGACGGCAAACAGTGTCTATTTGCCCACGATAGCCGTCAAATTTCCTCTAGCTCTAAGCGGGTAATATTCTCAGATAAAAGTAGATACATGATGAAATTTCAAGAAGATTTTTTTCTGACTGAACAGATTTTGACGAGCTACATAGGCTGCATTTATATATCCCCAAAAAATACAAATTAATAGAATTTAAGACAACGTCATGAAATTATGATGCACAAAAGATTGGATCGTTTGAGTTGAAATATTGGATTAGATTTGTTAGTGATGCTCCGAATATTGGATTAGATTTGCTGGTGATGCTCAGAATATTGGATTAGATTTGTTAGTGATGCTCCGAATATTGGATTAGATTTGTTGGTGATATTGGATTAGTTGAGTTTTTTTAGATTGAAAATGTAAAGGGTACAAAAATATTTATTAAAAAATAAATGAAATACATGGAACACTTTTATTGTTTTAATTGCTTGATGTTTAGAAAAAAAATTAATGTACATTAATGTAGTTTTAAAAACTAGATTTGTATATCTTTTTCCGACAAATTTTTAATACGTTTATAGTTTACACTAAATAGTTATTACACCAATTCCTTCTGTCTAGCAGTTTGTGATATTTTTATCCACATTGAACAAAATTTTGAAAAAATTTACATAAGCTGCGTCAATGAAAGAAATCATTTTTTAAATACAAACATGTGCTTTGTTGTACATACATGTACATATAATTAGCTTCATGCTCATCTTTCTAACAATTAACATCTAGAGTTTTCAATATGTAAAGTCCTTGTTCAGATTTCATTATAATAATGTGTCTAATAATGATATATTTATCGTGTGTTGAATGTTGACTTTTGATCATGCAATAAGAAATGTCCCATGACATGTGACATTTTGAGATATCTGGTATATTCTATTAGTTGACTTTTTTTATAATATATAAATAACATCACCTAATGTGTCTTGTAACTAAATAAGTTGCAACATCAATTCCTTTTTTTTTAATTAGGTCCTTTTTTATAATAGAGAATTTTTCTTTACATCTGATTTGTTAACAAATCATTGTTTTATTGTTGTGCTGAAGGAAAGTGATGTCAAATGTTTTGACAAAATAAAATAATTTATAAGATGTCGTTGGCTCTTTCTTTATTAACTTGCATTAAATCTTAACTACTAAAAAAATATTGTTCTAGCTTCAGATGATTAAAACTATGCAAACAAAATAAAAGTAGTATAAGTTGGTTTTTCTATCATAAGTTGCTTTTGTTTTTATTTTATTTTTTTATTTCTTAGACCCCAGAGGCAACGCGATGGCACTGACTAAGAGTTTGAGAATTACTCGTAAGCTACAGTAAACGAATAAGACTTGATTAACTAAAATGAAACATTTGAAAAGTAGAAAATGTCATGAAGTTGTCCTTTAATTAACCTCAGTTAATCATCGACTGCAGTGCCACTATGGCTTTCTTAGACTGGAAAAACAATTAACGAACAAGGAAGTACGAGCAAAAAATGTCCCTCTGTGCCATCAATAAACGTATACCATGTGAGTATTCTATATGGGCATACAGCCGCCCCCAATATCTCTCCCTTCCCTTCTCCATTCAAAGTTCCTGTTCATAGCATCCAAAATTAGCGGCCAGGCAAGAAGCTTGTGTCCAGCATAGTATCCCGGTGGCCGCCAGCAGTAAAAGAAGGTCTTGTCGGTAATGCCGTGTCGTGGCTGTGAGAGTCGTGTTGTTGTGTTGACATTGTATGAGCATGCGAGTTGACTTGACTGAGTGTGAAACTGGTGATTTGTGCTGTGACGTGAAATTGTGCGTGGTCGTGAACTCAGAGAGAATGGCTGGCTCTAAGATGTAATGCGGGGTTGATTAAAGACTGTTGTTACACAGACCACAAGCTGTTGATCTCATGTTTCTTGACTCAATTACTTCTACATGGTGTCAGAAGTACTGACTCCATTACTTCTACATGGTGTCAGAAGTACTGACTCTATTACTTCTGCATGGTGTCAGATGGACCGACTCCACGCGCCACAAACCACTGGAGTTAAATGGAAACATTGCTGACCACTGGAAGAGATTTAAGCAGTACTTACAGATACACAAGATAGCCAGTGGACTCGACACAAAAAGCAAAGAAGTGCATAGCATGAAATTGCTGCACGTAATAGGCCATGGAAGCAGTGGAAGTGTATGATACATTCCAATGGACAGGACCAGAATGTGACGATTGTGACGTGGATTTTCATTCAGTGAAGTATTTGATTGGGGAGATTCGAGAGTTATTGTCTGCCAAGAAAGAATGTTACAGTCGAGAGACACGTGTTTTTCTCCAGAAATCAATGCGAAGGGGAAAGTTTTGATAGTTTCATAACAGACCTGAAACTGAAAGCTAACTCTTGTAAATTCGAAAATTTGACTAAATCGCTGATAAGGGATAGCATTTTGGCTGTCGTGAAAAATGAATACCTCAGGGCTAGATTAATGAGAGAGTTAGACCTGAATTTAAACAAAGCTGAAAGTATACGCAGAGCGGCAGAGACATTGGAATGGCAACTCAAAATAATGAATGAAGAAAAGAATGTGCAAGAAGTGTATTCAAGTGCATGCGAGAAATCAAGTGCAGACTTGTTAATTCAACATGTCAAACAAGCTGTGAAATCAGTACACACGTGAAATCAGGGAACTGTAAATATTGTGGCAAGAAACATGAGCCAAGAAAATATCCTGCTTATTGAAAATTATGTCACAACTGTGGAAAACCGAATCATTTTTCTACAGTATGCAGATCAAAATGTTTAAAAGTAAAAGTTGTCAATCGTCAACCAGAAGATGAAGTTAACTATAGTCAAGAAACATTCTGCTTAGGCAGTGTGTCCTCGCAATGAATGGAAAACAGTGGTCATGCTTGAGCAGAGACAAATAGTGTTCACACTGAACACAGGTGCACGAGTTAACATTATGTGCTGACCACACAATCCATTGCTCGTTAGTGGTGGCTAAATAAAACTTGTGAACGCTACTTCACTTGCCCCATAGTCCGTCATGGACTGGAAAGGGGGATATTATTGTCAACTCAGAATGAGGAGCATTCAGAAATCAACAGCAAGGCTTAAGACATACAGTGGTGAAACATTGCCTGTTGTAGGCAGAGCATTTATCAAATGCTCAGTAAAAGATAAAACAGAGATGCTGGAATTTCAAATAGTCAAGACATAGTCAAAGCCGATCCTTGGTCTGAAGGCTTGTCAGCCGCTGAATCTTAATAAAATTGTTGGCGTAATATGCAACAAGTATCAGAGGTCCAAGCGAAAAGAAGTATTACAACAAATCAGACAGATTCAACGGACGTACACATTCTCGGCGTGTAAGCAAAGCACCGACACAGAAGAAACCTAAAGGTTCGTAGAAGCCAGCAGTCGTCATGTCAACTGCAACTAAGCCAATGTCATACATCGTTAAGACTAACGATGGTATGACATACCGACGAAACAACATGCTGAGACAGTCATTTAGTGGAAGGAGAGGTTATACAGATATTTTTGAGGTGGACACATCAGAATCAGAGCAAGAAGTACACGCTCCCAGCGTCAGTACAAATGGGTCATTACCAAGCGTCGCAACTCATCAAGCGAAGGGGCCAACAGCAACAACAGTGACAACAGCAACAACAGTAACAACAGCAACAACAGCAACAACAGTAACAACAGCAACAACAACAAGATACGGGAGGCATGTGAAGCCACCAGCACGATACCCAGATAAAGAGACATAAATCTATACAGTGCTTTGAAGAGACGTTTGAAGATACATTCAGTATTAGAATTTATATACTGACATGTTTGATGTTTTACTTGTATTTTTTTCTTATTCAAAATCTGGGTCATTGATTTGTTTTGTTTAGAAGGGAGATGTGAGAGACGTGTTGTTGTGTTGATATTGTATGAGCTTGCGAGTTGACATAGTATGAAACTCGTGATTTGTGCTTTGAAGTGAAATCGTGCGTGGTCGTGAACTCAGAGAATGGCTGGCTATAAGATGTAATGTCGAGTTGATTAAAGACAGTTTTTACACAGACCACAAGCTGTTGTCTTGTTTCTTGGCTAAATTACTTCTACAGTGGGAGCTTCACGTTTACACGCAGTGTTTTCAGGAGCGACTTCAAGAGTTTGGTTGATGTTGATGCCTTTTACCTGCATCCGTCTGCCTATCCGAGCCGATGGATTTATAGCATTTTGACAATTTTCTCATGTTTTTACTGATCAAGAACGCAAAAAAAATTTAATTATTGCTTCTTTTATTTTAACTTGAAGGCTCTGTTTTTCTGCCTTCCCTTCGGTCTGTCTGTGTGGGTGAAAGTTTTTAATTTAGTTTTCACTCACTTCCCGTTACTCAATTGACTAGAAATTTTCAAACTCACAAATCATCGATGAAAATACGTTTTGAAGAGGGGGAATAATTTGAAAATATTTAAAAATTGATTTTGATGGATCTTAGACCGCTCTATTGAATACAACTTTTTTTTTAATTTTAAGCAAACATTAAATATTGTAAAATAAGACTCAAAATATGGTAAACGAAAACAAACAAAACAAAAGCAGATAAAACATCTTTTTTTAAAAATAAAAATATTGAATCCTTCATTCAGATTGCAGTGGATGTGGTTATGCAAATTCTCCGTGACTTTTTCATATTGTCGCTACTTAATATTGCTACCTTTGTCATTTTCTAACGGTGTTTAGCATTTGAGGCAAATTGGCTTACCAATATATATTATTGCAAAGTTTGTTTGTTTGTTTGTTTGTTTGTTTGTTTTGTTTGTTTTTTGTTGTTGTTTTTTTAATTGGTTGTTTTTTTAAATAAATATTTAATCTTTATGATACTTTCTTTAATTTATTTCCTTCTTCCATAACTGATTGTATAGTGGTCTCAAATTTATTTAATTAAATGTATTTAAAATGTATTTAATCTAGGGAAGCGTTATTCGAAGAGATGTGCGAAAAATCCCAAGCTTTATCGACAGCTAAAGGCCCCCATAGTCCATGTGGCCCCAAAGTTCCTCATAGAACAAGTGGCCAAATGTGCAAGTGTATGAATTCAATGATATGAGAAAATATTCTGACATTTAAAAATGAGAAAACTGAGAATTTATCTCGAAGCAAACATTGAGATTTATCACATCTTACCTAGAAATGGGATTTGCTTTGAAAATTATTTGTTTTACTCTTAATGATGTTTGTCTTCCCTTGATCTCTCCATCAATTTCCATTTTTGAGCGCACCTTTCTATCTCCTGTTGGCCTTTTAACCAATCGCCAATGTTAAAAAAGTATTCTTCCTAATACTTCATTACTTTTCTTTATGTTGGTTATGTTCGTTCAAAGGTAGCTGCAGATACCTGGAAATCAACTCAGAAATGTTCGCCAGATTGGACCATTTGAGCGAAATGACCTGATCTCAGACTCTCTCTCTCTCTCTCTCTCTCTCTCTCTCTCTCTCTCTCTCTCTCTCTCTCTCTCTCTCTCTCTCTCTCTCCCTCTCTCTCTCTCTCTCTCTCTCTCTCTCTTTCCCTCTCTCTCTCTCTCTCTCCTTCTCTCTCTCTCCCTCTCTCTTTCTTTCCCTGCCTCTCTCTCTCTCATATCATTTAAACTTAAACTCTAATTTTTAAAAATGCAAACCTAGACATAAAAAATGGATGCAATAATCTTCTGTATAGAAGGGGCGTCTATATTGGATTAGATATTATCAAATACTTGCTGAAACAAATTTTTATTGATAAGAAAAATAAAATGCCCACTTACAATGTGTATTTAGTCGTGCACGGAGCCGTAAGAAATTGAATGTTAACGCTCTACATACATGTTCATTGTAACCTCGCTATTCGTACATCATCCATTCCAGGAGACGGTAGGACTGGTGATTGGTACGAATGGCAAATAATCTTTTCACATAATTTAAAGATATAGCGTAAATTTTATTAATCCGTTCCAGGCCCGAAGATGATTGCTTATTTGAACATTGTCTCGTTTAAGGTCTTCATGCAACCACTTTTCTTTTTTTTAAATTATTAATTATTGTTTCAGAAATGCTGTCACCAGCAAGTTGTTCTTAAATCCTTTATATTAACTTCGAAATCTTGTCTCACTGTCGTCGTCTCTCTCTGTCGTTCGTCGACGGGCGGGCGGAAAAACAAAAGTAAAAAATGACACATTTTCCGTGATACGATCGAGCTGAAATTTTGCACATAGACTTGTGTCATGTAACAATGCATCGTATCAAAATTTCAGATCGATCGAATGTACCGTAATTAAATTAATGCAATTTTATAAGTCAATGTAGCGTCTGTTGTTGTTTGCAATCACGTGTCCCTTGCTTGAGTTCACGCCAGCCATCCGTGAGACCGTTTTTTACAGCCAGGGGAGATCAGTCGGTTTCAGTCTGTAAATGTTTGTCGCGTTTGAACATAATCAATACTTTTAGTTATGTCTCATAAGGGATTTATAGTTTAAAAATTTGTTTTTACGGGGTTGTTTAATTTGTTAATCCAAACTAACAAGTTTTTCCACTTGTTCAATTAAAGGTGACCACTTCAAAGCAAAAACGGTCAATCATTTTGCTACATTACCCTCTTTACTCTAATTGTATTTATTTTTCAGTATAGACGATATGGTAGGTTTCGTCATGTCATACTGAGTTAACATGTGATGAATACGAGTTCCATTTTCAAAATTCGAACCAAGTTCTTTTTTCAAGTAAGTTGTTATCACTGCTTTCCTATTAGACTTGTTTGAATCACAAATCTTGCCTTGTCTGCACTACTTTTAATGAAAACACACAAAATTACACAAAGTATGCAAGAACAAACGCATACAAATTCTCGTTTTTCCCGTCTGGAATTGGGACGTGGAATTATAAAACCAGGAAACTAAACACTCTATCAAGATTCAAAACTCTTAGTTATGGATAGGACTTAGCGTAGGACGCAATAATCTTCTGTATAGAATAAGCGTATATAATAGAGAAGAAAAGTTTCACGAAGCTTGCGTGAATGATGCGTAGCGTACGGAAGCTATCACGAGACTGAGCTAATAAAGTGACCGCGTGGCGTAGCGCGTACAATTTTAAGATGACGTCTTCCGAATCACGGGGCAAGCGTACGAATGGTTAGTTAAAATGTACTTGCAAAAGTTGGACGAATAACGAGTTGAACGAATAGAGAGAATATTTGAATTTGTATTTCTTAAAGCTGGTGTCAAAAAAAGTATCCCCAAAAGTAAAGTATCTCTCACAGAATTAATTTAATTAGTGTTTTATTAAGATTTACGCCTTTAAATCTATTTTATCATTTGTGCAGAATGCATCTCTGTATTCTTATGATCATTCGAAATTCAGTATCCATAAGTTTACCCAGCGATGTAACAAGGTATGGGTGGAGAGACATGTTAATAATGGCTATTTGCTCAGCGTTAATTTAAACAATAATAACAAACAACTGAACTGAAAAACAAAAATGATGAAATGAATAAGAGAACGTGACACCGATGTCATTGTACACGGTTCACTCTTCAGGGCTGTTAGTAACTGGTTAGGAGTTAGGCGAAATTTGCGATTTAAAAGTTTGTGTAGATGGGAAACGTGTAAACAGGGTATGAGTGAGCCTGACAAGACGTAACAAAACAGCGAACGTTTTGGTACAAAGCCTTCTTCAACGAACAAATAGATCACAAATAAAACGAATATAAAGAAATAAAATATAATCTATAAATAATAAATAAATAAATACTAAACTATAAGTCTGATTGCAGTCTCACCCACAGTAAGTTTGTGTAGCAAGGTTGTCAAAGAGTCCAAAATATGTGCATTTAATTTATATCGAATCTTCCGAAAATGGCACCTATCTTAGGTACTCTAATTAAAAATTTCAAATGCATTTGAAATACACATCCAGCATATCGCTGGAAAGAGCTGGCTTAAATTTTCAGTTTTCCAATGACACTAGATTCTTGCTATCATTAAAAGGAGAGAAAAAAAATTGATTTTTTAGTGAAGTAATTTTCCTCCTTATTTACGTTTGTAATTTAATTCTAAAAACTGTGACCGAATGTTGGCAATTTTGGCTTTTACTTTTCTCTTACTATTTTGTTCATAACTTTGCAACTAGTGAAGTTATGAGTTCGAGTACTCAGAGCCCTCAAATGTAGAGAATACAATAACTGTCAATAACACCATCTTTAAGAAAAAACAACGCATAATTTTTAACATTTAATCATTTCATTTATTTTTAAAATTTCAAACATCATTATCATATACCTAGACTATTATAATTATTATAAGTACAAGAGGTCGTTATCGACAAATGTCCACAATTTCACTTTTACAAAATAATATTAACTAACTTTAAAACTAAAGTTTCAGCGCAACCATAATTATCGAGCAAGCATGAGTTTTGAAGACGGAGACAAAAATAAGAAAGGCACAATTTTTTTATATACATCAGAATTGCACATTTTTGACAAAAATAAAGTGATATCAGCTCATGTCGCATCATGATAAATGATTTTTAAATCCCTTATATTAACTTCACCGCCGTCTCTGTCTCTCTGTCGTTCTGTCGTCATCTCTCTCTGTCTGTCTCTCTATCTTGGGCGGGCGGAAAAACAAAAGTCAAAAATAACCCACTTCCCGTGATCCGATCGAGCTGAAATTTGGCACACGGACCCGTCTCACCTAACAATGCATCGTATCAAAATTTCAGATCGATCGAACGTACCGTAATTAAATTAATGCATTTTTAGTTTATCCTTATATAACGTATGTAATTCAATTTCACTGTTTGTTATTGGTTTTTTTCCACGTGACAGTTTGAGTTGACGCGTTGACGCGACCCATCGAAGTACCGGCGTGCTTTTGTTTACAATTTACGTGTCACGCTGAGCTCGGTCAAGCGATCGGTGACCAGACTTTTCCCCTCTCCCACCCACCCCCACCCCCCACCCCCCAGGGTTGTGAAGCAAAGTTGAGTTAAGACAGATTCAGTCTGTAAATGTTTGTCGCGTTTGAAAATAATCAATACTGTTATTTATGTCTCATATATAAGGGATTTATAGTCAAAAACTTTGTTTTTACGGGTTTGTTTTATTTTAACCGCGCTGTTGTCAGGCCAAAGCCCATTGTTTCGCTAGGTACACCGCGGCGGTTTACACATGCCAGAAACAAATTATTTTGCTTGGTGCACGGCCGCGGTTTAAGTGGACACTTCAGTGTTGCAAAATAACCCCCCCCCCTTTTTACAGTCTCACCTCCCTCCCCCCCACCCCCCTCCGGTGGATTTATTTTCTTTAAAAAATCGTACTTGGCAGAAAAAAATTCCTCCAGATTAAAATAAATTATCGTCAACCCTGTAAAATAAAATAATATCTCTCCAAAAATAAATCCGCCCATCGCACTTTCAATTCTACATAAAATGATCACTAAAGAAAAAAAATGTAATAAACATGTTTACATTAATACTGTTGATGGTAGTGTCACAACTGGAGTCAAACAAGGATGCCTCCTTTCACCACTTCTGTTCCTTCTTGTGTTAGACTGGGTCACAAAAGAAGCTTATGCAAGCTCAGGAAAAGGAATCCAGTGGAACCTAATGCAAAAACTAGAAGATTTGGAGTTTGCGGATGACTTGGCCATTCTGTCCCACAGATTTCAAGACATGCAAGACAAAATCACAGCCTTGAGCGAGACTGGGAAAAGAGTAGGACTCAATATAAACATTCAAAAAACAAAAATTTTGAAAATTAACTTCCTACAAGATGGAGTCATCCAAGTAGAAAACCGTAACCTTGAACAAGTAAACAACTTTGTATACCTTTGGAGTGTGGTCAGTGTATCAGGGGGAACAGATGAGGACATCGAACGAAGAATAAATTTGGCGCGACAAGCTTTTGCCAATATGAAACAGGTCTGGAGATCTACACACATCTCTGTCAAAACAAAAGTAAGGATCTTTAACACCAATGTTAAAACGGCCCTACTTTATGGATCCGAAACATGGCGGACGACAGAGACAACAAAAAATAGACTCCAGACCTTTGTTAACAGATGCCTCAGAAATATTCTGAAAATAAAATGGTTCGATAAGGTCGAAAACTCCAAGCTGTGGGAGAGGTGTGGACAAAGAACAGTAGAACAACAAATCATGGAAAGAAAGTAGAGATGGATTGGACACACCCTCAGGAAAGATAACAGCAGGGCTAGGCAGGCCATAGATTGGAACCCCCAGGGCAAACGACAACGAGGAAGACCCAAGCGTACATGGAGACGGAGCATGTTGGACGAGGCTGGAAGGACTGGGAAGAGCTGGGAAGAACTGAAGCGACTGGCAAGGGACCGTGTAGAGTGGCGAGCTTTGACAGAGGCCCTATGTTCCACAAGGAACTCAAAGGACAAATGATGATGATGATGGTAGTGGCGTAACTAGAGAGATATGAGGAGGGTGACGACTACACCATTTGACACCATCTAAGGTGCGTGACAATTTTTTTAACTGCATATTTACTTGATTTTGCTTTAATTTTTAACAGTGTATTCACCAAAAACTAAAGTGAATAATTGTGTTGTGTTTATCATTAAATGTGTGCAAATGCACTCGTTTATTGTATAAAGGCAGATTATTTTTAAGGCATGAGGTGTTGGTGCTATTCTTAGACACGGTAAGCCACACAATTTCCATGTATTCATCAGAAATCCGCAGTGGAAGTCGGGAATATGGGCAAGATTCGACCAGAAATGTTCATTTACTACACTTATAAGAAATTATCATTAATTTAATTTATATGGTCACCAATAAAGTTTCCTGGCACTGACGGCATTGCTACCATAAAAAATTCAGTAATCATGAAATTTGAATGCGGAGATCGATAATTTGAAATTGATTATTTCAGGACTAATGTTTAGTGATATCGGCTAATTTTTTAGCTGGCGTGTAACTAAGCCAAAGCGAATGGATTAGCTAGGCATACCGCAACGGTATAAACAGACAAAAGACTATTGTTTTGCTGGGTGTACCGTCGCAGTGTACGTAGACACTTCGTAAAGTTACAGTACCCTTGGCGGCCTTGGTCAAGCCTTGGCATTGTAGTATTTGTAGTCTGCAGGCTTGATATTTATTATTAAAATGTCGTACAAAAAGCCTCAAAATATTCGAGATGTATCAAAAATTTTAAGCAAAGTGAGAGATTGGCTTTTGAGTGTAAGTACAATTAACTCGCTTTGACTTTATTCTCATGTTTCCATATTATTATTAATTATTATATTACTAATTCTAATTTAACTAGGCCTAATAATAATTATGACTATTAATATTAGCTGTTATAAGTTATTGTTATCATTAGCTAATGTCACTAATGAAAATGGCAATTTATTATATAAATTTTAAATTATGGATGTTGCTAGTGTTACGACTAGTCTTAGCAGTAGACACTTCGAAAAAAACTAAGTCGCTATAATAAACTATAATTTATAATATCTTAACAAACTCTTCATAATATTTTACTATATAATATAAATAAGTCTGGGCTTATTTATGACAATATAATATATATTTATGTGTGTATTAATTCTAAAATCTAAATTTATTTAAATATAATATAATTATAATATATTTAAATTTAATCAACGTATCCAATACCGACCGCCGTATAAAATAATATAATATACTTTATATACTCGTTCTGAGTCGTTCTATAGTCTATAGTTTAGCCCGTTCGTTCATAAGCCGACCCCCTACTTTTGGAAAAGAAAAGTATTAAAAGTGTATAACCCGCTCGCAAGCCGACCCCCCCAAAATAATAGGACAGCTTAATTTAAGCCTTAAACAAAATGATACACATTTTTTTAAAAACTACAAACTACAAGCTAAATTGGTCATTTGATTGTTTACTTTGTACTGCCTATCTTTGTCTTTGTGCTCTTTGTTAGGCAAGAGTTACCAGTATTTTTAAAAAAAATTCTTTGGTAAACAGTGAAACAGTGATGACAGCGCATACATTAGGCCTAAAATTCGTTGTTGAAAACAAAATTTGTAAAACAATTTATTAAAACATTCACAATAAGGTAAGTGCAGGTGTTAAGTTTAATAATATGTTATAACTTCTGGTAGAGCAGTCGAATCTTGCAGAATGTAGAAAAGGACCTTGATTATCTACAATAACAACACCGATATTCAATATCCATGCAGAAATAACCTATGACCTGCTCATAAGCCGACCCCCCAACTTTTCCCCTTAGATTTTGTCCAAAAAGGTCGGCTTTAGAGCGAGCATATACGGTATTTTTTTTTAAAAATAAGCAGAAAAAAATAGACGACCATATTGGTGGGATTAAAATTTTAAAAATTATAACTATTTATTTTTTTTAATTATTTTTTTTTGGACGGCACTAGCACTGTAAGCACATTGCATATTTTTCATATCATAACACTAGCCAGTAAACTTCTGCTCTAGTCGTAGCAATAAAATTATTTCATATTGTCACCATTGTTATTCCGACAACATTCAAACTTCGACGTTTTGAGCAAATTCGAATCCGACGGATTTTTTTTAAAAATTCCATCGGATTCGAATTTGAAAAACTGGTGTTCTTGAAGTTTAATCTCCATTAATTAATTTCAAGTACTGAGGCCTCATGTGAGTGTGACAATAAACAGTATGACAGCTAAACAACTGACACTAGAGTTATAGTTAACAGTACAGAAAAAACAAAAACAACAGAAATTTCCAGACAATGTTTTGTTTAGTAGTGTAAGGTTACATGTTTCAATGTTGTTGTGATGCCTTGAAATGAGAGAGACTCAGTTGCCTGCTGATTGTGCTTGACTGATATGGCTTCAACTTGTAGAATATTTCTTGAACAGTTACAAGTGAGTGAGAACATTACATTATTACTGTACTTTTTATTTTTAATACAAATACATTCTTTTTTTGTGCATGAAAATTAGATAAGAAATACGACAGAAGAAGAATTAAGGATACTTTTATTTTATGCAAAGCATCTTGTACTGATGATTCGTTAACAATATGGCTACCTGTGCTTTGTAATAGCTTATGCTGCTGTTCATGCAAAAAGAAATGCTAAAAATCCTCGTTGTTATGGGGGGCACGGGACTAACACCTTGGTATACCCCCTTTTAGCCAAGTGTTGACCAAATCTGCATTCGAATCCGACGGATTTATATTTGCCGAATCCGACGTATGCAGATTTTCATCAGCTCCGTCACATACCTAGCTACGACTAGTCGTAACACAAGATAGGAATACTAGTGTTACGACTACTTCACTTATTTACTAAAATCATATTGGATGGGAGTCTAAGTTTTTGTGACGACGTGTGACGTCATTTATAGACAGCCCTTTACTTCATGCGCATAAATATATACACGCCTAATATACGATATTAATAGATTTAGGTTTTATATTTATTTACAGGCAGGAGTGTGTGTATTAATTCTAAAATCTAAATTTAAAAAAAAATATTTAAACGTCTCAGCTTTTCAGAATAAGTTGTACAAAAATTGCAATTACCAGCACACTCATTGTGGTTTTTATTAATTTTAATTAAATGTTGAATTTTTTTTTAAATTCGCCGGGGTTGGGATAAGAACCACGTATTGGTTTTAACATCAAACTACCATACATCTATCACTTCACCTAGCGAAGCTCATGTCAAATTACAATTTTTAAAAATGTATAACTGTTTGTCATTAAATGGACCTTTTTACCTTTAAAATTCATTAATTGGCTTACCTATTACATGTAATTATGAAATTTGATTATGAGAAATAATGTTTAGTATTAGTATGAGCATAATTAAAATACAGCTTTCGTTCGTTCGTCCGTCTATACAATTGAGGGTGTTTATATTATATATGTATGTTGAAGGAAATTCACTCTTGTTACTGATCATAAGCCTTTGCAGTTAATATTCGGACCAGCGAAAGGAATTCCGCAAATGATAGCTTCAAGACTGCAACGTTATGCTGTATTCCTATCTGGATTAGATTACACAACTGAGTATAGATCAACAGAAAAACATAGCAATGCTGATTGTCTATCAAAATTACCATTACCAGACACAGTTAAAGAAATAATAGACATTGGTGATCTTTACTACTCAGAAATCCTTGACTACGCTCCAATAAGTGCTACAAGTATTAGGAAAGAGACAGCTAGAGATACAATATTATCTCAGATCTCTAGATACGTAAATGAATCTTCTTGGCCAGAAAATGCTAATAATGATGGATTAAATTCATTTCTAACAAGAAAGCATGAATTATCAATGCAACAAGGGTGCATAATGTGTGGTAATAGAGTAGTTATTACTAAGAAACTACAAACCCAAGCATTAAATCTACTCCATGAAGGACATCTTGGAATAGTAAAAATGAAATCTGTTGCAAGACGGTGGCCTAATATGGACAAAGACATAGAAGGAGTCACAAAGAAATGTTCAGGTTGTGCAAAACAATTATCAAATCCAGCACAAGCCGCACTTCATCCGTGGGAATGGCCTCACAAACCATGGCATGTGGACTATGCAGGACCATTTCTAAAGACTATGTTTTTATTGGTGATAGATGCAGAAACTAAATGGGCTGAAATAACCTACAAGTTCTACTACATCATCTACAACAGTGCTTCTCAAAGTGGTGGTCCGCGGACCATCCGCTGCCGGTCCGCAGAAGTTATCAAGAAAGGACAGGAAAATATAATTATAATCCCTTATTTGAAACCATTAATACTAACCCCATAGAATACATGTATGTCAATTTTTCATAATAATCACATCAAATGAAGCAAATAAAATTAAATAAATAACATTTCGTTACCACGTCAGTACAGTGAAAATAGTTCACCGGTTCCTGGTGCAATGGAAAAGTTCATGCCAGTCCACCATACTAAAAAGTTTGAGAAGCACTGATCTACAACGATTGATATACCTAAAACAATTTTTGCAAGATTTGGATTACGCAATCAAATTGTTAGTCATAATGGACCACAATTTGTATCTGAAGAATTCAACAGATTTGTCACTAATAATGGTATTAAAAATATTACCAGCTCACCATATAAACCTTCCACAAATGGACTAGCTGAAAGATTAATAAAGAGTTTTAAACACACAATGAAAGATTGTTACTTGCATATCGTAATGCTCAGCATAATAGTAATGGTGAATCACCTGCACAATTAATGTTTGGCAGACAACTTCGTACCAGAACTTCATTGGTCAAACCAAGTGTTGACGAAACAGTAATCAAGCAACAAGCTGAGCAACATAGATTCTCCAAAGGACAATTCCGTGAATTCAGTCCAGGACAAACTGTCCTCATAAGGGACTACAGGAATCTTAGATAAATGGATTGGTGGAACAATTGTAGAGAGATCTGGTCCGCTCTCCTACATTGTCGAAACATATCCTGGGATAACATGTCGCAGACATGTAAATCAGATAAGATCATCATCGGCACACATCCCTCCAACTATTCAAAGGGAGAATTTACCGACATAGTTCCCTCCTCCTCAGGTCCCAGAACCAGCCTAAAAAAAAATAAAGATAGTGTGCCGAATTCATCTGTTCCTGACACCTCAGCAGTCAAGGAACCAACAATTCAAACCACATCAGAGTCAACAAACGCATTTGAAAATGTCTTAAGAAGATCGACGAGACAACCAAAGCCCACAAAAAGACTCATAAATGAACTTTAAGTGGTGTTTGAATTGAATGTACATAATGACATTTTCTTTGGAGGGGAGATGGTATAGTGTAATATGGAATGTGAACACCAGACAAATATTTATGTAAATGAAGGGGGTCACTTCCGGCAGTGTGTAAAATAAGAAATATGGCGTTATCAAGGTGAACTTTAACGTCTTGTACTTGTATTCTAAATGTCTTGTTGGTATTCCACAATTAATTAAATAATAAACCCACTCAGGACACCACAAATAGCAAGTATAGCATTGTATTAGCAATGTAATCCTCCAGTTTTATTACAATTAAAAGTACTAAACTTAAACAATGATTAATTATTAATGAACTGTCCCCAATCCTTGTAACGGCCTGTAGTGCTCTTTCAAGCCCTCTAAATGATTATAAAGAGCTCCAGCATTGGAAATTAGCTAACATAACTCCCCTTTTTTTAAAAGATGATAAATTAGACCCTGGTAATTATAAACCTGTCTCACTTTCTAGTAAAGTATCACCTGTAAATTTCTAGGAGTTCCACAAGAAACTGTCTTTGGTCCCCTGCTCTTTTTAATTTATATAAATGATTTACCTAACAGCATCTCAAGAGGAACAAAATTTTGGTTATTTGCTTATGATTGTATTATCTATAGAACAATTAAATCAGAACAAGATAGCAAAATCCTACAAAAAGATCTAGATGAATTCATAAAATGGGAAACTAATTGAAGTATCAGTATGTCTTTCCATCCAGAAACGTGTGAACTCTTTTAAGAGTAACAAAGAAAAAGAAACAAATAAATGCAATCTAGGAAAACAACTAAAGATTCAAAATACTAGGGAGTAATAATAAATGAGAAATTATCATGGACTCCCCTAGTCAATGAAGTAATTAAAAAATCAAACAAAACCTTAGCCTTAGTCTTAGGCTTTATAAAGAGAAACTTTTACAGATGTAATAAGAATATAAAACTGAAATGCTACCTTTCTTTTGTGAGACCTGTACTAGAATATGCATCTTCTGTATGGGACCCATTCACCAAAGAAATCATTAGTCATTAATAAAGTAGAACAAATCCAAAAAAGAGCTGCCAGATTTATTGCTGGAGAATATTCAAAACTGACAAGAATAACACAATTAGTTAAATCATTAAACCTTGAAACACTAGAGGATAGAAGAGAAAAGTAGTAATAATACATGAGGCTATTAATTCTAACTTGGAAATACAACACAAAGATAACCTAATACAACCCTCAGATAGGCATAGGGATGAAAACACCTTTCTTATTCCTTATGCAAGAATAAATACACTCATTTTTGCTCTTCCCGCCCCGAATTCGGACTGGGTGGAATGGGTTGCACTTCATGCCCCATAGCATGATAGCTAGAGGGATGCAATAAATTTGCTACCTGGCCATAAAATAAGAAAAAAATATTAGTTCTGCTTATCACAAAATATTCTGTAACAATAATTTGTGTTGATTTTGATGTTAAAAGGTTAACTTTTGTTCTTTGTTAACATCAGAATGTCCATAACTACACAAAAAGTTATCAGTAGTATCATTCAATACAAAATTATAGGTTTTAAGAGCAGAAGTAGAAAATAAACCATAACACTTTTGTGATCACAGTACATCCCCAAATAATTTTTAAGAAGATTACATATTTTAGAACTTATATAACCTATCATAATCTTATTGTTGAATTTTTTTTAAAAATTTTTACAGCATGATGAGTTTAGAACTGCTCATAGATACGAGGGCTACTTATCAAAAAGGTAGGTATTTCTGCATGACAGTGGACAGTTGGTTTTGAATGTATTTTTATAGAAATATATTAGCTGTACTTCTTGGTATCAAAATAAAACAGTGGTGTAAATGAAAGACTAGTTATTTATAATACTTGTAATAATTTTTTTAGAACTCAGCCCCCACCCAGACTACCACCAGGTGCTTCTGATAAGCTGTCTAACAACTATTACTTCACAAGAGATGGGCGTCGTGAATCTCAGCCGCCTAACAATATTTATGATGCAACACAAAAGCAGTTAGCAGCGGGGTATGTCCAGTATTTCCTCTGACAAGCTCTAAATAAGAAAAAATGAAATCATTGATGTCATCCAAATGTCCTTTCCTCACAAATTCCCATCACTAGAAATAAATTTCTAATAGGAATTAAACAGATATTAAATTTTTCAGAAAGGGTATTCATGAAAGTTGGATTAGGCAAATATTTACCAGTTTGTTCTAGGTCTAGAATTTAATAACATAATTTCATATTTCAGAAATGCTCTCCCTTTGGTTCCAAAGCCAGTTGTCCCAGGCATACCTTTCAACTGGAAAACTGGAGAATTTGATCAGCCAACTAAATAAGAACTAAATTAATTATTTTATTTTTTTGGCTGTGTTTATTTTCATTTCTGTTGTGTAAACTAAGTAATTCAGCTATTAAAACTATAGCTTGTAAATAGGGAGTTTTTAAAGTAATTTTAGTTCTCATGTATTGTATCAAGCAAGATTCAATAAACAAAAAGGAAATAATTTAAAGTTTTCATTTTTCAATTTTTATTAATATGTAATGAATTACTATAATTATAAATAAAATTGGTGCTATTTAACTTTTGAACATTGAAATTGTAAGATAGCCCATGTAGGTAAATCCATATATGAGTAGAGAGATATCTTTTAATTATCTGATTTGATCTTACATGCTATAACAAAATAACAGTCTGTTCCGGAGCAGCCACAATTTTGAAATAATACATTGTGATAAGGTCTATTTTATCAGGGTATTTTGTTTATGTTCTGGAAAAAATACTAATACACTTTCTAAAAATTTCCGCATGAAATTTTCCACAATTTTCAAATCAAATGGATTTTTGGGATGTTTTTAAAAATGAACTTTAATGAAATTCTTTATCAGTAATTTAAATAAAATATAAATCAAAGGTAGCTGATGTGCCCAAGAATAGTCTCATCAGATACTCCTAAACAATCTAGGTTTGTTTAAGTTTGTTTAAAAAATAGTCTCATCAGATACTCCTAAACAATCTAGGTTTGTTTAAGTTTGTTAAAAAAATAGTCTCACCAGATACTCCTAAACAATCTAGGTTTGTTTAAGTTTGTTAAAGAATTTTTTTTTAAATGATGGCTCTTCTTCAAATTTAATCTCATAAGTGTAGATTCTGAAGTAAAAATATATATTTTAATTACTCACAACAAGAATTATAAACCTCATAATATTCTACATGTCTTTTTTTTAATTACAGTAAATCTACAAAATTTAAGATGATCTGAACACATAATTCCGTAATTTTAAGGATTATAAAGTTGTTAAGTGCTCTAACACAACTGACTTTAGTAATAAATTGTCAGAATTAGCTTTTGATAAATCTTTGGTTTAAATAATGTATTTCTGAAAAGATTAGTTTAATCATACCGTGTAAAAACTTATGTTTGTCACAAGATTGTTAATCTGTTTGATGAAAATGAATATCTTCAGTGTAATTAAAGCATAACTTCATCATTGTAAAGGATACTATAAGTATTTTATTTTATTCTATAGTTCTTATTGAAGTATAAAAAATACATTGGGAGTGAATTCCTTTGTAGACCTTAAGCTGATTATAATGCTAAATTATTTACTCATTTTCCATTACAATTTTAAAAACACAATAAATTGCATTTGAGTTAGTCAAAGACATTATTTACTATTATCAGTACAGTAAGCAGAGTGATTTCTTTGTTTGAACTATCTGCCTATACTATCAGATAGCATCAGTTGTTATAATATCGTATATGCCAGCAGTTCTATATTCTTTCGACTACATGTACCAAGTTTACACAGATTTTAATCTACTATATATTGTTAATAAAAGTTTACAAACTTAAGTTCCACTATATATTTTAAAATTTTGGAAATAATATTTGTATTTTTAAAATCTTGCACAATTATTTTTGATGAATTATTCACATTACAATTTCTAGGAATTTTTCCTCCCTCTTATAAATTATTTGTTTAACAACACAATGAAGATAACAGAGTCATCATCCATGTATACAATTAAAAAATGTGTAGATTGATTTTAAAATAACATCAAATTAAAGGTAATTAAGTAGTTTATTTGTTTTCCATAAATAAAATATTTAATTATTCATTGACACACCCACATTCAGAAACTGGCAAAACTTTATAAATTATTCATAATTTCTTAGTATTAAGATAACATTTATAATACAACAAATAACTAATTAAATATAAATAGATCATTTTTTATCATTTAAAAAGGAAAAAAAAAGGGTTTGAGATAAAATATTCCTAATATCACTGGGTTTTTATTTAAGATATTCAGCTTCCTCAAGTTTCTTCTCCCCTTCTGCCTCCTCATCAGTATGATCACCTGACCCTTCAACGGTCTCTGGCAACTGACTGGCTAATGAAGATTTGATGACTTCCCTTAAAGCTTTTTCCTAGAAAAATAAAACATTTAAATTAAGTTCGGTTGAGTTGAGTTTATTAAAAAAAATTAATAATTGGATATTTTTCTGTTACCCTTTGGTAACAGATTTAATTAAATGTTTTTATAAGCCATCTGGAAATTTTGTTAAATTAAAGTTCAAGTTAGTACTCTAATAGTCTAACCTGGTTTTCTGGTGGAACAGGCATGCACTTAAGTTGATAAACTGTCACCTGCCCCTCACTGTCACCAACCAGCAGACACTAAAAAAAATAATTTAAGGACGATTACATATTTTTTATTTGGAAAGACCTGAATTTTGTATACTTAAATTTAAACATTTAAATTTGTATCTAGATTTAGATGTACCTGAGAGTTCTTGCTGAATGAAACACTTGTCTGTTTTGCTCCTGAAGGGGGAGAAATGGTATACACAGGATCCAACCTTTGAAGAAACAAAATCGTTTGTTAAAATTTATAATACCTACCAAGTCTTTAACAATTTTTTTTGGTAGTATAAATTGTGATGGATGCTAAAAATTGCAACACTCACGTGCTCTGTGCTAAGTCCCACACCTCAACTGCTGCCTCATTCACACTTGCAAAAACAGTGGATGACCAGGGTGACCAGCAGATATCATTAACAGCTTTCTGCAATGAGTAAATATTTCTAGGTAAGCTATATTATTTTTATATCTGGGGTTTTTTTTAAAGACTTAATTGAAATAAGAAGAAATGGCACCAAAAAAAATAATACTAATCCAACACTCACAGTGCAAGAGTGAAATGAAAGAATGTGTTTGGGTTTATCCTGGTGCCAGAGTTTGATTGTCCAGTCAGCACTGCATGTTAAGAAAAGTTCCGTAACAAATGGTGACCATTGAATGGCATAAACTGGTGC
The DNA here is from genome assembly GCA_944989445.1 of Ampullaceana balthica. Lineage (NCBI taxonomy): Eukaryota > Metazoa > Mollusca > Gastropoda > Lymnaeidae > Ampullaceana > Ampullaceana balthica. Next base: position 213,524 of record CALYLW010000562.1, read on the forward strand.
CTGAAAAAGAGAAAGTATGTATGAGCTTAAATAATTGAATTTAACTTTTTCTTTTTAAATTGCCAGATGAATAATGCTAATTTTTTGAAGATGAATTATTGAATGATGTGGCTTGAAAAACATTCCTCAAATTTGTAAGAAAACAAAGAAGTATAATTGGCCATATATAGTGGCTGAATTTTTTTTTATATTCATTTAAAAAATATTTTGACCAAAAAAGTTAGAAAAAATGTGTGCTCTAATAGATTGTATGTTTTAAAATTTTAAATTATTTATATGTTTAGTTTTCCTTAATTGGTAGAAGTACATACATTGTACTCTGATAATTTAATTCATGTTTTTATTATTATTATTATTAAATGAAAAACTTATTTTAAAAGTATGTTTTTTTTATAAACCATAGAGCTACCATCCAATATAAGAGTTAATTACTTACTATGAACCACTTACTGTATGGCCTTGGTAGCTTTCTAGATACTGCTCATTGTGTGAACAAGAACATTTATGAATGTAGCCCTCCTCTGTACCAGCTAAGTAACTGAAGAAAATAAATCAGATAAAAAATCCATGGAAATAATGATAGGATTGACTGTTGACAGTAACTTGGCAGCTCGTATCTTCATCCATGAGAAGAAGAAATATCATACATGAAATCCATCCATGGGACAATGACAGGAAAAGACATGTTTGATAACATAAGTTATCCCGGTCCAGGCCTTTGCGAGCCGTACGGCCCTAGAGGGTCTGGACCGCATACAAAACCAAGCTCTACGGTTTGTATGCGGGGCGTTGCGTACGACACCCACAGCCGCTGTAGAAATTATGTCTAACGTAGAACCCCTGGCGATAAGGCGAGAAAAGGCAATCATGACTACGGTGGAACTATACCGTAGGTTGGAGCATGACGAACCCTGCTTTCAATTACAAGACCGATGGGTAAAGAGGACCCGACTGAAAAGACCATCCTTCATGGATACGGTCTACGAACTAGAAGACTCAGTCCCCATACCCAAGCACAGGGAACGCATGCGACTGGTCCCTGCTCGAGGACCACATGAAAGCTCAGACTTGCCTGAACTACGTTTGACACTGGCAAATACAGCGGTGACGAAAGCCAGTCCCGTCGAGCTCCAGCGAGACGAGACTCTGAAGACAATCGAAGCTTATGGCGATAGTGTGGTAAAAGTCTTTACGGACGGCTCGCGTTTCAAGGATGGCAGAAGTGGATACGGAGTGCTAATTCAATACCCTCAACCTGGACCTGACAGTATCGAACTGTCAGGGCCGTGCGGATCCGCATACAGTAGTCACGACGCCGAACTGGAGGCGATTTGCAAGGGTTTGAAGGAAGTGCGCCGACGTCTAGCAAGAAGAAAGGTTTTCCCGACCGTCGTAGTTTTCACCGACTCACGGTTTTCGCTCGAGACCGTGGGTCGATCCTCTCTGGAGACGAAAACGGTCAGTGTCATTTTGGAAACAGTAGGTGAAATCCTAGCACGAGGCGGAAAAGTAGTCCTTCAGTACATCACTGGGCACAGTGGCGAGCCTCATTCAGACAGGGTCGATGAGTTAGCGAGAGAAGGTTCAGCTCAGCCCCAACCCGATCGCCCGATGACCCAGCTGGGGGTCAGATCGTGGCTTAAGGACCATTTCCGAGAGAAATGGCTTCAGGGCTGGGCTTCTGGAAGCACGGCCAGAAAAGTATTCCAGTACATGCCGCGACCGAGCAAAAGCGATTCCTGGTGGAAAATTGGACGTAGCAATCAGACGCTCATAACTAGAATGAGAACTGAGCATTGTCCCACACGAAGCTACCTGTACAAGTTTAACACCAGAAGGGAACTGGCCTGTCGGCTGTGTGGCCACCCAGAAGAGACGGTGGCCCACGTACTCGAAGAGTGCCCCGGGCTGTGCGGGGATTTGGAAGATGAAGTAACGGTACCTGCAGAGGGTTACCTCTACGGCGATGCCCGCTTGATGAGGCTCGCTTGCGATAAAATGAACCGGGTCTTAAGAGCCTAACGGCTCGACCCAAAAGAGAATGAACATTCACGATAACATAAGTCTTAGTTTAACCAACATTAACATTCTTTAGCACAAACTTAATGAAGCACTGGTCATGTGTGGCAAAAAAAGTAGACTACTTAGAAATGCAGTTAAAAATACAGAAGATTTGTAATGCTGAATCGATCACTGCATCTTACACCAAGGATGTTGTTAAGTCCTCAACACTAAAGAAGTAATGAATATTTTATCAAAACACTTCCACTTTATCAGAGCCAAAGTTTATCATGATTTTTTTGCAGGAGTTCAGTGAGATGCATTATCATAAAAATGTCGGGGGGGGGGAATTCTAAGTACTGTAGATTTTTCAAGCTAAAGGAAGGAAATTTTAATTCATGGACAGCAAAGGTAAGGGCTTTGTAGTTTGTTTGTTTGTTTTTTGTTGTTTTTTTTTGTGAAAAGTTGGCTTTTTGACATAACCACCTGAACCTGCAGCTCACTGATGTACTTGATGATGTGAACGGATTTCAATTAAAGCTGCGCTTATGAAAGACACAAATGCACCAATGCAACTTCTCTCAATCTTTTTTTGTTGTCATGCAATGTTTAACCAAGACAAAGCTATGGTGTTTTGCAATGCAAGCTTTGCTGAAAAACTTAGCATAAGTTCACAGTGAGTTCTCACTGCACTTTAGTGACTTATAAGAAGATTAGTCATTTGGAGACTTGGAAACTGCACCTGTACATTTTCAAATGAAGCTAATATTGCAGTGTAATCGGCAACTTAAGGCAAAGTACGACACAGTGGAACCTGCACAGGTAACTCATTTTATTTCTAACCCCATCATCAACACACAACTCAAACAAAGTTCATGTATTGTAATTTGCCACAAAATTCATTTGACAAAGTGTGAACTTTTCAGGAAAAAAAATGAAGATCTTTCACAAAGATAAGTTTTACTTACATATTTGAATCTGATGAGTGAAAATCAAAGCACAAGCCACCAGCAAATCTTGAAATAAAAGCTTCTCCCTTCTTCTCTCGTGAGCGACCAGCCATCCTTGTTGGCATCTTCTTCAATTTCATTACATCTGTTGGAATAATTTTTAAAAAAAGAAAATTCAAAATCTAGAAATAATCTATTTCTTTTTTTTTAAATTTACAAGTAAAAGTATTAAATATATACTTTTTCAAAATTAGAGTAACTGTTTTCCCATATGTGCCTGTGCATCTGACATCACACATGGGTATCAGATATCTGTTAATTTCTATATCAGTAAATTGGACCCGATATTTCACACTGTATAACATATAAACCGGTTATGAGTTAGCCTGACAGGACGTAAAAAAACAGCGAACGTTTCAGCAAAGAGCCTTCCTCAACAAACAAAAAAGTACACAAATAAAACGAATATAACGAAAGAATTAAAAAACTTAGCTGTGGTGGAATCCTATTAGTCCAGTAGAGATAAAGTAAGGAGAGAATAGTAAGAGCTTATATAGGAAAGGAGAGGGTGGGTGTGGCCAATCAATTAGGTTGTCAGTGCAAACACAACATTCATCCCATGTGGTGTTAGGGTCCCATACTCTTGGATTAGTCTATTCTCCAGACTGACCCTGCCGGGTGTGTTTGTACAAGAAACCATGGCGGTGACAGACATGTCATCGACGCCCATGTGGTCACGTCCATTGAAATGTCGGGAGACAGGACACTGTTTGTCTTGTTTAATCGCACGTATATGCTCTGCGATACGGCAGGAGATTAACCTCCCCGTCTCACCTATGTACTTCAAAGAACAGTGCTTACAATGGTGTAGACCACATTACGGCTGGTACAGTGAAAGCCATTCCTAATCTTAAATATCCCCTTAGAGAAGACAATCATGTCCGTCTGGGTAACAAAGGGGCATGTCTTACAGCGACGACGGCCACATGGCTTAGTGCCCAGATGGGAGGACGGAATACAAAGATGGCTACAAATCAATAGGTCTCGCAGATTTTTGTCCATCCTGAATACAATGAGGGGTGGAATGGAAAATATGTTGTTAGTCTCAGGGTCCGCAAGGAGGATAGTGCAGTTTTTCAAAAAGATTTCCTTGGCTCTGATGTTATGGGGATGGTATGTGAGAACCAATTTGCTCCTCTCACTACTATCACTGATGCGTGATACAAAGGCGTTGGCACGAGTGAAGTTTTAACTCGCTGGTTGCAGTCTCACCCCCATTATTTTATTTCACACTGTTTCTGAATGTAAAACTAATAAAGTGAAATGCTATATTCTTAAAGTAAAAGTAACATTCAGCCATATGATTACTTTAATAATTAAACAATCTTATTAAAATAATAAGCTTTAGTTCTCAAGAAATCAAATTTCCTTGAGTTTTCTAAAAATTTAAAGCTCTTAGTTGCAGATACATTTTTTTCATTGTATTGAGTGGCATATTCTCTAAATTTATTTAATAATAACTTCATGATTGTAAATTATAGATTTAACTAGTGTATCACCCGTCAAAAATGACGGAAGTTTTTAAAATAAATACACCAAAAAAAAATGTAATACAGAACTTTAATTTATTTTACTTATTTTTATTTTATTCATTTATTTTCATATTGAACAATTTCATGCAGAACGTTCGAAAAGAGTTATTTTGGTACAGTAATTTGGTGCGCTGCTTTCTAAAATTAGTAGCGTGACGGATGGGACGGAAGTAGGGGATGGACGGACGGGACATACATTGCAAATTATGTATGTTAATAATTTTATTCACAGCTAATCAAGACAGACAAGAATCATGATGAGCACAAAATTAAAGTCATTCTTTGATTTCTAAAATTAAATTACATTTAAATACTACAATAAATAATTGCATATTATGTATCTAATTTTTTAATTAAACTGTTAAATATTTAGGTTGTCAGAAAAATAGTCACACTTGAAAGCATCTTTCAGATTTTATGAAAAAATATTTGAACTAACCATAGCTCTCAAAGCCCTTGCGAATAGACCACTGTGTGACACGTCCATCAGTTGATATAGAGATTAGAACCTCTGTACTGTCTTCTCCTGAACCTCTTTCTTTCTCCACCCATTTTAACTGCCATACAGGAGCCAAATGTTTGCCAGCTGCTGTGCTGGATATTTTATTTTTATATATTTGATTCATTTGTTCTCATAACTAAGATAATGTTTTTAAATGCTTAATAAATTTCACATGATTTTGAATTTATAGTTTCTCTTTTCAATTAAAAAGTTTTTAAAAATGTAATTGCTGGCATGTTCAAAATCTCTTTGGTGACTTTTTCAAATTATTTAGCTAAATACAGCCTGGAAAATAAATTTCCTGTGTACATTCTACAACTGATATTGCAATACTGAGCTAAAACCACAATTAAATTGTTGCCAATCTTTGGTGTTTAATTTCTTTCTGGCATTTTTATGTCCTCTAAAGCAGTGCTTCTCAAAGTGGTGGTCCGCGGACCGGTGCCGGTTCGTGGGCCATCCGCCGCCGGTCTGCAAAAGTTATCAAAAAAGGACAGAAAAAAATTGTCAGTTCAAGGAAAATGGTGCACCGGTCCCTGGTGCCATGCAAAAAATTCCTGCCGGTCCGCCATGCTAAAAAGTTTGAGAAGCACTGCTCTAAAGGAGCTAAATAAATTGGGTATTAAAAAGAAAAATTATTTTAAAAATTATTCAGGGGTATTAAAAACCAATTGATGGTTAATGTGTTAAGAAGTGAGGGAGAAAATGAGTAATAGAAACATTTAATCAACTATAAAAATTTTGTAGTTTAAACTATTCTTGATAATTAAAAAGAAAGAATGACGAATAGTTTAATCTGTAATAAAGCTGACATTTAAAACAGGTATACTCTCTCTCAGATTAAAGTATAGCTTCTAGCTATTTTTTTTCCATTCTTTTCAAAAACAATTACAAAATAATGTCTATCTTTTAAATGAAATACTTCATTAGATAACCTTTAAAGGGATGTCTACATTTTTTTGCAGTATACAGTCAATTTCATTCAACTGTTTGATCTATTAATACAGTTTAATTTTTCACTTACAAATTATCTAGAACAGGCTCATCCAATGATTTCCTCACATTGTAAACAGCAATACCGCCATCATAAAAGCCAACCTATTTTACAAGAATTTGTAACATATAAAATTGAATAAATTAGCATGTTTTTCATTCTAACATATAAAAGAGATTTTAAATAAGAGACATTTTGATTTTTATCTCAAAAAAAAAGGATGAAAAGGGTTTATTAAAAATAATTATTTAAATTATGCATAAAATTATGATAAAGTAAAATCATCCTGTTTCAAAGTCAAATTGTATACTAATTCCATTTATATATTGAATTAGAAATATTTTCAACTGAAATAATCATTAGTAGAGCTAAAAATTTCAGAATAATTGTAGCATGGATGCAGGAGAACAGAAAACTATAAAGTTTTACAGATAGAATTAAATTTGATGCTTGTTCTGGTATTGATTTATTCATATTGATGAAATTATGCAAAAAGTGACCATTGAGATAACAATTTATAGATAAATTAATAGTTATTAGCAAACTGTATCCATGGCAAAATTATCTTACACTGCACTAGATTTTGAAGGAATTTTTTTTATATAGACAATAGTTTTTTTAGTTTATTTTGGGTTTGTTTTTGTTTTTTGCCAATGCATACCATTATTAGCACCATGTAAACAATGAATGATTTTTACATGCTACTCTGACAATTATCAGCTTTATGTTGTATCTGAACGAAGCAAATTCAAATGTGATAGTAAAATATAGTTTTAATACATAATATGTTTGTGTACCGCTAACAAGTTTGGATTGGCTGTTGAGAAGTCAAGAGATGTCACTCCCTCCTTTGATGAGAAAACTCTCTCTGGATACTATAATTTGATAAAAACAACAAGCATTGTTCAGGCTGATTTATTTTTTTTAAATAATTATTCAAATAAATTTTGCTTCTTACAATGAACTCAGTTCACTATTTTCTGGTCCTTTAGTTTGTAATATAAAAAATGAAGAAAAAAAAATTAAGTATCTCCTTGCTGTTATTTAGTTTTATTAATTCCGACTGTTATTATTCAGTATTGGTTGTGGTAATGCCCAAAATCTCTTTATCAAACATTATTAAATATAGTCAGTTAATGTAAATATTGAAAGTTCACAAAGCATTCATTACTCGACGGATAAATGATTTTGGTGACAACTAATCAATTTTTTTAATGAATTAAAATCTTACCTCTGGATTTTTCAAACACCAGCAACAAACTAGACCAGGCTTTTGGGCAGTAAATTCAAATTGGCCATAACCAATGGCAATAAGATCCTGAGATCCAAAAAAAGTTTAAATATATAGAAAGACATAAAAAATAAATAGAATGAAGGCTGAATTTGCAGTTTAAAAACAATCCATGATGTTAATGTACATTTAAATCCACAAAATCTCACCGGATTTGTTTTGTTCCAAGCCATACAACTGACATTTTTTCCTCGAGTCAAGATACAAGTATAAGACCACAAACGGTCAAGGTTTGGGCCCATATCTTGCACTAGTGATATCATTGCGGAGTGTGACTCTAAAAATATATAGAAAGATCAAATTTAAAAAAATTATATATATATATATATATAATATATATATAATAACTAAATTTTATCAAGTAATTTAACTAGAAGATTATGACAAATTAAGAATCGCCAATCTATTGCTAAATTTAAAATTCATAAATTTTTAGAAATATGCACATATTTTGAACAAAGATTTGAATATAAATCAAATTTGTTAATTTTAGTACAGATACAATCCATTGAACTTATTGCTCATGACCACAGTGACTATATTTCATAATATATAGATAGATGACACCCCAGATTGTAAGTGCAATAAATACTATGATAATAGTGCATAAAACTAAGACAGGAAATTTATTTTAGGCATATTTTAAGGCAATAAAACAGCATCCTTTATGTCTTTATGCCATGAAAAAAGCATAAATGACTTTAAAAGCTTTAATTTCTATATTACAAATAAAATATATGGTTGAATTATAATATTTTAATTATTATTTTCAATAATTTAGTAAAAAGAAAAAACGTTCATGATAGACATATAGCTAGTTTAAAGCAACCATTTACACAATTTTTTTTTAAAGGAAAACACAGAATAATGAGGCATAAGTTTAAATGTAGTTAAGCAAGTCAAAATGTCCCTAAAGTAAAATCAACAAAAAGAGGCCAAATAACATTTTGAAAATAAACATGATAATAAATTAATAAACCATTAAAATTAATTATTAGATTATTTTGAATTAGCTGCCACAATAAACCAATACAATATCAATCGTAACCATCATAAGTTCTCTGTAATCAACACAAGATGTAGAATTAACTCAAAACAAACTGTCTTAATAACTAAAAACAGTCGCACCCCCAAGAGTACTGTGAACTGTGTTTACTCTGCTTCTTTTTGCCTTCTGATGTCAGAATGCTTTCTGGTGGCAGACAGACAAGTAAAATAGAAGAACCTTCAGTACATATTGGGTTGTTTTGGTTAGGTTTGTTTTTTCAAATTGAAAATTTTTAAGTATTTAAATTTCAGGTACAGGGGAAATTGCTCTCTTTGGATTACACCGCAGCTAAGTTTTTATTTCTATATATTCATTTTATTTGTGTACTTTTTGTTTGTTTAGGAAGGCTCTTTGCCGAAACGTTCGCGGTTTTATTACGTCCTGTCAGGCTCACTCCTACCCTGTTTATATGTTATCCATTTACTAAGGGGAAAGCTGTAGCCACTTAAAAAATTTTCAATATCAAGTTAATCCTCTGCAAGATCTTATAATTATAATTGGGTGCCTAATAACACAATTTTAGAATTCTCATCTCTCCTTTACCCACTACCAACTAAAAAAAACTATTTATTATTATTCTCTTTGCTTATTGTTTGGATCCAGCACACATAATGTTAATATTTTCATTCTGTCCCCAAAATTGAAATCCCTCTTGAAAATAAGAACTGTGAGTTTTAATGTAGATAAATATAAAAATAGCCACTCACTTTCAACATAATTGAGTTAAACACATTAAATGCATTTTTTTAAACTTAATTATTTTAAGTTTTTAACACATTTTAAAATCCCAAGTACCATGAAATATTCATCACTTTCCTTTTTGTTCTTAAGGCCAACAAAAGCATGTACTTTAAAAAGTTTTTTAAAATATTTTTTTTAAACTCTTTTCAGTCTTTTAAAAATCTTGTAATGAATGTTCACCCCCATGCTTATGCGGTTTGAGGCCCAAGGCTTTGCCATGGAGCTATCCCCACTTTACGAACTATATGGTAGGCACCTTATGTAAAGATGATTTTTTTCACAATAATTAAGTTTTATTGACAGAAAATTTTAAGAAGAGGACAAAACATTTGTGGTTGACTACTGGGATCAAACTCAGTACTTTTGATTAGGATGCTACCATTTCCTCAGTGCATTTTAAATCAATTGGCCAGAGCCCTCTTGTAAAGTAGGTGGCTATTTACATATATCAATACAATGTCAGTTAAGAATTAACTAACAAATTAAAGTGAAATAATTAAATTAATTCAATGATTATTTGTAACTGATTATGATTGCTTGACTTATATATTAACATCTGAAATGCATATGTATGCAAAATGTCAGCTTATTCAGTAAAGGAAAGTTGGAGAAATAATGAATACAGGATTTAGACATAGACTGACTGACTGATGGATGGACAGAAAGAGCAAGTCAAATTAAAGCAAGTAAAAAAATGATTTGTTTGAGGCAGTGGTTCACAAAGTTTAAGCAAAATGACTAAAATAAATTACCAGTAACTGGTTTGTATCCTCTATACAAGGCTTGTTTCGTCTGGTATGTATTAAGATTGATAACTCTCTCCAAAAGAAACAGATGATTATTGAAATTTTCGCTCTGAAAGTACAAATGTATTAAATTTCAGGTCTTTATCAGTTTTATCTCAAAACATAAATATAGCCAGAAGATAGAAGCGGTCCCAAAAATTGCTGAGACATATCAACAGATGATTCAAATCCAAAAAAAAAGTTCAAACGTGAACATTACAACATTGTAAATATTAGTGAGTAATGAGATAAAATGAATCAAATTGTTAAAAGTGTAGCAGAGGAAACAATCAGATTAACACTGGCAGGAAAAAGAACTGAATGTTATGATGCATTTTTTTATTGTGGCTTTAACCTGGGCTAGATCCCACGCCCCTCAGCTTGTGAGGCGAGCGCACTATTGACTTCGCTATCCAGCCTAAGAGAAGCCAATAAAAAAGGACACTTGCAATAATGAAATAATTTAAGGAAGGTATATTTGTAACATGCCTTCATTACTTCTGCCCACTCGGCAGCCAATTTTTCCTTTTCAGTCATTTCTACAGCAGTCTCAAGGCTTGACTGGATCTCAGAGCCCAGCACTGAGGAATTCGTTGCTCTGCTATCAACTGCAAATGTTAGATCAAAGGTAGAAATTGTTAGCTTAATAAGATTTTTTTCCTGAATTTCTCTCATCGATTCTAATTTCAAGATGGTTAACATGGTTTTAAAGATTAATCAGTATCATGTGTTACACATTTTGGTATGCAGATAACTATACAGACACCATGTTTTTATTTAATTAATGTGTGGAGTGACTTTTAAACTATTAAACACATCATTTTGAAAATACAATGTAATATGTATATACTAAATTAGCATTAACATTATATGTCAAGATTTTTTAAAATATGATTGGAAATTTAGACTACAATAAATCATCACACTCATTTGCCTAAAGTTTAAATGCCATCTTAAATATTCATTTTAATTCTTGATTAATTCCAAGAACATATACTACCATCCACAGCTTATAAGCTGCCGAGCCGAGAAAAAGAAAATAGTGGTACATGTAAATTTAAATATTTGAAAAAATTGCACCACCCACCGTTATCTCCAACAGTGGCCATAATTTAAAGTCTGATAGCTAATAATGGTATCTTACCTCTGTTGGCTACTTGTTTGGGTGATGATATTCTAGCTGCAAGAGTTTCTTTATTATCTTCCTCAGCATTTGTTTGTACTGTTGAATTTGAGTCTATGATTTTAGGACTGGTCGGGCGGCTGATAGTACCTTCTTCTTCTTGAGCCTCCTCTTGGGCTAGAGATAGTTTATTAATAATGAGATTGTTTGTCTCATGTGTTTCTACAACACACTTGAACTTACAAGCACTCTTTTAAATAATTACTTCCTTTAAGATTTAACTAAGTATATTTTAAAAGTTCTGTAGTTTTTTAACTAAAGTAATTTTAAGAGTAGTCTGGTTCCATAATAATATTTTCACTTAAAAACACTTCAAATGGAAAATTTTACTTAGTTTCAGTTGCAAACATAATAGTTACATAGGAGAAACAAATAAATATATATGATTCTTTAGAAAAATATAATAGTAAATATAAATTACTCTCATCCCCTCAAACTTAAGGGGTAAGAGGTATACATTGTTTTGAAAAAATAAAATGTGTTTTCATTAACATTGATTAAATACTTGAGATGAAAGGCAAAGAGAAATATTAATTGAAAGACTTCAAAACAGTAGCTGGTCAATTTGCACACAAACAATTTCTGGTCAAGCTAAATGAAGATGAAGTCCAGAATCATTCAACTCAAATTTCTTATGAAAATAACACATAAATAAATTCTGCAACACTCAAAAATATAATTTAAATGATTTTTTTTTAAACTGAAAATGATTTGAATGTTATACCCTTATCACCCTCATAATTGTCATCCTCAGAATTAGCACTTGGATTTTCAATGCTGCCCTCTTCCCCATCATCCTCAGCTATTGATTATGGGGAAATTTACATTTAAAGTCTTACTCAGTAACTTAGCTTAAGTTAAAGCATAAAAGGACAAGATTCAAAATTAAAATGTTAATGTTTGACTGATGTAACGTAACTAAAGAACATGTGTTATTTTTCCAAGTTATTTCAGTGAAAAGATTAAATAAGTAGTTGTAAAAGATCAAGCTGATTCAACAATCATCATACAGAAAATATTGATTTATAACTTAACATTTAAAATTACATCGTATGAAGTAGACATTAAACATATAAGCTTTCCAAATATTGAGCAGTAATATGTAATAGAAATTTTTATACATAATAGCACTATGAAACTATTGAAATTAAACTTGCATTATGTCAAGCTTAATTTTCTTTGCAATGACATTATTTGATAAATGTCAATTTTTTTTTAAATCCCTTATATTAACTTCAAAATCTGGTCGTTATCTCTTTCGTTCGCGGGCGGGCGGATAAACAAAAGTAAATTAAACAACCCCGTAAAAACAATTTTTTTAATTATAAATCCCTTATATATGAGACATAAGTAAAAGTATTGATTATGTTCAAACGCGACAAACAGACTGAAACCGACTGATCTCCCCTTGCTGTAAAACCGGGGAAGGGGGAGGTGTGGTATTTGATGGCTAGCGTGAACTCAAGCAAGGGACACGTGATTGCAAACAACAAATGACGCTACATTGAGTTATATATAGAGATAAACTAAAAATGCATTAATTTAATTACGGTACATACCTCTATTTTATTCTTTTTAGTCCACTTATAAAAACGTGGTTTTTTTAAATCTGTTTTTATCTCTATTTTTTTAATACCAAACACCTCATAAGCGCCCGCCCAACGTTTTAATAACACGGTGATGTGGTCACGGGGTGAACTCATGGATGTCAACAAAGGAGATGGGTAGAGATGCTTATATAGAGATAAACTAAAAATGCAATAATTTATTACGGTACATTCTGTCGATCTGAAATTTTGATACAATGCATTGTTAGGTGACACGAGTCAATGTGCAAAATTTCAGCTCGATAACACCACACCTCTCCCCCCCCTCTTACAGCAAAGGGGAGTTAAGTCAGTTTCAGTCTGTAAATGTTTGTCGCGTTTGAACATAATCAATACTTTTAGTTATGTCTCATATATAAGGGATTTATAGTCAAAAACTTTGTTTTTACGGGGTTGTTTATTTGACAATACACTTTTTGCATGTCAAAAATTCTGAAATGCAAAAAAATTAATCTAAAACCTAGTCCAGTAATTAAAATTTTCTACCTAGATTTTATTGTTCATCTAGCTGTATTTAAAAACACAAATTATTTTAATAGTAATAGCACATAAACATTAGTTTGAAATAAAATCACGATTTTAAAAACTCTCTTATTATTTGCTCTGAGTAAATGATTATTGAGATGAATTTCTTTTGAAAATGTTTTATATACAAACAGAGTGATTATTTATATCTCAGTGGCTTTAATAGTGTAATGAAAGAGAAGAATACTGCAAAATCTATGACATAAAACTTAAGTGTTTAGGATAATAGCCTTAAAGAATATTTATTTAGGGATTTTAGCTGAATATCCTACTTAGCTAAGTATTCTGCCATTTAACACATATTTCATTAAATATTGTGAACCTTTATTCTTAGATCTATTCTAGTTACATTTAATCTGATCATTTGAGAGTTACTAAATCATGAAAAGGTTGACTTATTTATCTACTCAAATGTGTTTCTCTTTTATACATAGACATACCTGTTTAAAGCTAATGAACCATTGAATTTTTAGATAATTTACACAAGTATTTTATTCTTAATTTTTAAATGTATTAAGGATGGTAAAGACAATATCTTATAAGCAATTTTATTTTCAAAAGCAAAAAAATTCTTATATAATTACCTTTTTTTTCCTTTTCAATAGCATCATATGTGTCAAACATGTCCCAATGTGTACATTCAACTCCAACAGCCTAATTAAAAATTGTTTTTACTTTGTTATGTAATTTTCAAATGTCAAATTAGTTATACTTTGGTTGCATTGGTTATAAGCACACATTGTGTAAACTTAAAGTTTGATGTACTAGATTTTTATTAGTTTTAGAAAATTATTATCAAGTTACAAAATTGGAGACACTACCATGACTTTATTTTGGAGGATATAAAAAAATATTATATAACAAGAAATTGATGATTTCATGATACTTTAGAACTGAAATTCTTAAGTCATTTGAATTCTGACACTGAAAATAAATTGTCTTATTTCTGAGAAGTATCATTTTGTATATTTATCCATATTCCAGAGGCTTTTGTTTATCAGTCCATAAGGATTATTTCAGGCATGTTTTTGTCTTGGACACATTTGGAATCAGAAGAATTTTTAACTTACAATAAGGTCAATTTTGGCTGTCTGCACACTTTTTAATTTGTGTGGTTCATTGAAAGTGATCATTCCTCTCTCCACATATAAATCATTCCCAACACGACTTTTCAGGAGCTGAAATAATTTTTTTTAAATGTAAAATACCCTTTTTGTCCATTTTAATTATAGAGAGAGATCCAAGATCATGAAATAGAAAATGAAAAACTTGATTATGAAAAAGAAAGCAAAATTTAAAAATATGCAGCCCTATTATTCTATTATAATTTCCCATAATGATTAAAACTTCCCTTTTTGAAATATTAAGCAAGTTAAACTATACATTTATCAAAGACCTCAATTGCAAAAATGAGCAATCTAATCATTTAACTTTTTCATATCATAATTAAAACTGGTAAATAAATTCCTTTATGGTTTATCATTTTCCATGAATTAAATGTTATTAAAATTGAAAATAGTAAATAAATTCCTCATTTATTTTGTTTTTATTTTAATAACTTTTTCACCTCTGCATATGTCTTGTTCCTTTTATCTAAAAAAGCCACTTCCTCACTTTCATGAGAAACTTTAACATCAGGCATGTCAAACATCCAAATAGTTTCTGTCTCTGTTAATGTTATGTCAACAATTTTGTCCAAGTCTTCTTCTGTAGGTACATCTTGTACTTCTTGGCGTTTATGACGTACCTCTGGAGGGAATAAAAACATTTTTATTTTGAGATATTGGACAAGTTTATATTTTATTTCAAATAAAATATTCCTACTTGCGGAAAAGCATGTGCATAAATAAATAGCAAAATAAAATTCTGAATTAACATAAAAAGTTACAGCTGAAAGTAGCTTAAAAAACATAAAGATATGAACAAATGTAACAAAATTTAGTATAGCAATTAGAGTAATTAGGGACAACTTGTACCATGGGCATATGCAACCTGGCTAGGATTGGACTTATTTAGATCCAGTAATAATAATAATGATAATTTGATCATTTGTATAGCGCAGTACTCCAGCCAGCAGCTTGGCTCACTGCACTTCACATAAAAATAGAAGCACAAATATAATTATAAATGCATTCAATGTAAAACATTCATATCCTAACTACAACATCTTATCTTATCTTTTAGAGACATTCCTTCTATACAGAAGATTATTGTGTCCTACACTTATCTATGAGCTATGTTTATCATTTTAGAAATGTTTGATTGTTGTTTAATTAATTTTTAAAGTAAAGTTTGAAGAGATGTGTTTTAGTGCAGTCTTGAAGGCCTTAGAAACATGAATACTGTGAATGTGTAATGGTAGAGAATTCCACTGTTTTAGTGCGTATCTTAGGAACTGAGAGAATACATATGTCTGCAGAAGAGCTTAGCTGATGAGTGGGTGAGTAGGCAGAGAGAAGTTCAGTGAGATAGGAAGAGCATGAGTCAGAAATGAAGTTGTGGCAGACAAAGGACAGTTTTTAATCAATGCAAGCTTGTTCAGGAAGCCATTGAAGTGGCGGAGTAATATGGTCATATTTTTTGCCTTAAGAACTAGCATAGCAGCTGAATACATAATTATCAGTTAACACTTTTCAACTCTGTACCTTAAATGTCTCAAGGTCAGAAAATGTAGCTTTCTGTCAATTTGATTAGATTAATAAGTTAATCTGAAATTGTGGCTTCAACTTGAATAAAATACCAACATTATTGGATTAAACAATACTACCAAATATACCATGAATTTTGATTGGAGGTTTCAAAGCTATTACCAGAGCCATTGCTGGACAACATAAAGGACCCTAAATATGTGATCTGAGATAAATAAAGCCATCAATTATGAATTTTAAAACGGAAAGTGACACTGGACCTTCAAAACTCACATGACAGCTCCGGCTACTTTAAGTTAACAAATCTATTTACAATGTACTATAATTACCAGCAAAAGTTGTGAGATCAGCAGGACCTGATTCATCTGGTGGTATGGAGTCAGAACCTGCTTCATAAGACTGTGTAAAAACAGACCTGATAATAGATAAATAATATTTGATTGACAGCAATTTTATATTTCAATACCAACCCATGGAAATTTTTACATCTTCAAAACACCCTACAAATTTCTTTACTAGAACAACACAATCCAAGTTTTGGTAATGTTTTAGTTTATTTACTAATATATTATATGTATTATTTCATTTTATCTTCGCTAGCATAATGCTTTACTCTATATTTTTTAGCATTTTTTAAAAACTACTTATCATCTTTTTTGCATCTGTTGTGTATGACTCTATTATTACATGAAAACAAAACTTACCTTGTAAACGGTCCACCACCAAAAACACTTGTTGCAGTAGTGCCTGCCTGAGTTCCTTGCCCTCCATAAAAAGAGGCTGACGTCTGAGACATCAAATCTGTAGGCTGAAATATATAATGTAGGAATATTTAATGACTTGCTACTGTGACTATAGTAATTTCTAAAATAATACCCCTGGCAATAAGCAGTGTTCAG
This sequence comes from Ampullaceana balthica, assembly GCA_944989445.1. Lineage (NCBI taxonomy): Eukaryota > Metazoa > Mollusca > Gastropoda > Lymnaeidae > Ampullaceana > Ampullaceana balthica. The sequence goes on from CALYLW010000562.1 coordinate 230,290, forward strand.
ATAAAATTGTTGCAACAACATTAATTTCAAATAACAAAATGGTGTTAAAATAAGGTTAGACATTTTTTTTTACGGGCTATCTTTGGCAATACTAACCCCTCCAAAACTGATAAGAAATATGAATATTTTTTTAATTTGAATTTTTTAATTATGTTTTCACTTGGATTTTAACAAAATACCATTTAGATTAGATGGTAAGCAATTTACTTTCCCCATTTGACCAACATTCAGAGAGACCAAGATTCAGAGATCATTTGGGGTAAAAATTGAACTTTTTGGAGCAATACTAACTCATAAAATACGCTAGAATCCACTCATTTGGGGGTAATGTCAACATAAAATTGTATATTTTGGGGTATCAGGCAAACAAGTTCGCCAACCCCTGAACTAAGGGAATGCATGCATTCAAAATCCACAAATAATTTTTTAATAAAATCTTGACTGGTAATGTACTAATGTGAATTTAAGATTATTCAAAATATTTGCTTACAGTTCCTACAGAGCTTTCACCTAAAACATTTGCTGGAGGTTTTTTAACTGCAGTGGGATCTAAATGGAGAAGTGGCAAAGGTGTCACATCTACCCCATTCTCATCAAAAATCTATAATGGAAGTAAAAAGTTATTGTTAAAAATTGATTATAGTAATAATTTAAAAAATGTTTACAATACACATGGAAACTATGTGAATTTTAAAAAAATTATAAATACAAATCATCAATATATTTATTCAATTTATTTAATATAAATATATTTTCTACACAAATTCCATTCAAATAATAAACAAATCGAGACATTAATAAATAAGGAATCTAAATTTTCTACATTACAAGAAAATTATACTATGGTAAATGGCATTATTGAAATATTAAAAATTTAACCTGAACTGTTGCTTTGGAAACTCCTGGTCCTTTTTCAGTTGTTTGGACTTTTCTTGCGGCTGATGCTGATGAAATGGCAGCACTGCGAGTGCTTGTAAATAATTGATTTCTCATACCCGTTTTACTGGAGCTCCCTTTTGATATAGAGGCATTTTTGCTACGATTTGAATCATTTGTACGATTACTGAAAAATAAAAAAAACATAAGTATTGATTACTAATTGCCATTAAATATAAGTGAATAAGCCATTATGTTCCTCCATCACCTTTTCACCCAAGTCAACTCATATAGCTCTCTGAAAAGAAATAAGCATTTTTTTATTTTTCAATATGTTCTTTTAAAGGAAAATGTTGATAAAAAGCAATCAATTTATTTATTTATTCAAATAATTTAATACAGTAAATCTATCATTTGAAATATGATTGCACAATGTCAATCTTAAGTTATTGGAATGTTTTTAATCAGCCTCAAATGTAAATACAATAATTGATCCACCATGGTCATGATTGCCTTGTCTCCCCTTAGTGTCATGGGTTCTACATTCGACATAATTTCTACAGTCATGGTGGGTATGGTTCGTAACACCATTAAACAAAACAAAGAAGTAATTTACTAAATTAATCTATATTTATAATAGTTAATTCTGATAAAGTGTCATTATACTTTATAAAAACAAGGGTGATAGAAGTGACTGCAATAACTATCGTGGCATCTCACTCCTTAGTATTGTAGGAAAGGCCTTCACCCGTGTCATACTAACACGTTTACAGAGTCTAGCATCCCGTGTCTATCCAGAATCTCAGTGCGGTTTCCGGACTGGTCGGTCTACCATAGACATGGTGTTCTCCATATGGCAGCTCCAGGAAAAATGCAGAGAGCAACAGATGCCACTATACATTGCCTTTGTGGACCTTACGAAAGCCTTTGATTTCGTCAGTCGCAACGGGCTATTCCAAATCCTGGTAAAAATCGGCTGTCCCCCACACCTACTCGCCATCATCAGGCAGTTCCATGATAATATGCAGGGCACAGTGCAGTTCGATGGAGCTACGTCAGAAGCCTTTCCTGTCAGCAGCAGAGTTAAACAAGGTTGTGACCTTGCACCTACACTGTTCGCAATATTCTTCTCTGTACTGCTTCGATACGCATTCAAGGCTAGCAGTGATGGAAACTGGTTACACACCAGAGCTGATGGAGGACTTTTCAACACTGCCCGCCTCCGAGCCAAGTCCAAAACGACAGATATCCTAATTCGTGAGCTACTCTTTGCGGATGATGCGGCATTAACAGCACACACAGAAACTGGTTTGCAACAACTCGTGTCAAGCTTCTCCAATGCCTGCAAAGAATTTGGTCTGCAAATCAGCTTGAAAAAGACAAACATCATGGCCCAAGACACACAACCTCCTCCTACCATCAATATCGAAAATGAAAACTTGGAGGTTGTGGACAGCTTCACCTACTTGGGTTCCAAGGTCTCCAATACATTGTCCATTGAAGAGGAAATAAACAGTAGAATTGGCAAGGCAGCTGCCACAATGGCTAAATTAAGCAAACGGGTCTGGCAAAACACCAAGTTAACAGAGAAAACCAAACTGTGCGTCTATAGAGCCTGCGTCATTAGTACACTGCTATACCGGAGTGAGACATGGACCACTTATACATCCCAAGAGCGCAAGCTTAATAGCTTCCACTTGAGATGCCTGCGACGCATCCTAGGCATTAAATGGCAAGACAAGGTGCCTAATACTGAGGTCCTAATGCGTGCCAATACCCAAAGCATGTTCTCAATCATTAGTGAAAGACGCATGAGATGGCTAGGACATGTTAAAAGAATGAGCCCTGGCCAAATCCCCAAGGATCTGCTATATGGAGAACTGGCATTGGGAAAGAGGAAGACAGGTCGCCCATGTCTGCGATTTAAAGATATCTGCCAAAGGGACATGAAAGCAGCCAGAATACGCACAAGCGACTGGGAGTGTAAGGCAGAAGACCGATTTATGTGGCGCACAGTTGTCAAAGAGGGCGTCATAGTAGCCGAGGAGCGTAGGATGGAGGAGGCTACAGAAAGAAGAGCTAGGAGAAAGGCCAAAACATTTGGTAGCACAGAATTCGTGTGTAAAAGCTGTGATAAAGACTGTCACTCAAGGATAGGACTGCACAGCCACTCAAAGAAATGCAACCCAACTCAACGGTGATGCACCATCGTCTCGCAAGACGGAAGGATGCCGATTATAATTCTGATAGAAGGTCTATAGCCTATGCCTATATAGTTAAAGAATAAATTATAAAAATATACTAAAGATTATAGTAGTCATCTTAATTGTAATAGTATAGGAAAGTTAATGAGGTGAAGTGAATACATTGAAATTTGAATTGGGGATTTGATTGTAATAGTAATAGTAATTGAATTGGAATTGATTGTAATAATAATAGTAATTAATCATGTTATAGTATAGTGATGGGGCAAATGTCTAAGTTTAGTAGTAGTAGCAGTTATAGCATAGTATATAGCAGTGATGGCGAACCTATGGCATGCATGCCACAGTCAGCATGCACAGCCTCATCAGCCGGCACGCGACTAAGATGTTACTTCCTTAATCAAACCTTTGGCTCTCTTTGGCTTTGGATTTCACAGCAGCTAAGTTTAAATTTCTTTTTATTATTTACTTAGTCCTTGTTCTATTTTTTAGTGGAAGAAGGCTCTTTGCCGAAACTTTGTTTTGTGATGTCTCAGGCGCATACATACCTGTTTACTGTTTGCATATTATCCATCTACAAAACTGATTTTCAGGTTTCATTGAATAAGTGTTGTCACTTTGCTATAAACTAGTGGGGTTCTTATCTTATCTATCTGTTTACAGACGCTCCTTCTATACAGAAGATTATTGCGTCCTACGCTTATCTATGGTTTGTGTTTAGTCCTGCATTTTTATTAGAGATTTAAATGCTGATAAAGTGTTGGTTTTCCTGGATTCTTCAGGCAACCCATTCCACGCCCGAATTCCGGACGGGAAGAAGGAAAACTTGTATGTGTTTGTTCTTGCATACGGAATAAGAAAGGTGTTTTTATCCTTATGTCTATCTGAGGGTTGTATTAAGTTATCTTTGTGTTGTATTTCTAAATTAGAATTAATTGCTTTATGTATGATTACTACTTTGCTTTTGGTTCTTCTATCCTCTAGTGTTTCAAGGTTTAATGATTTAACTAATGGTGTTATTCTTGTCAGTTTCGAATATTCTCCAGTAATGAATCTGGCAGCTCTTTTTTGAATTTGTTCTAGTTTATCAATGTTTTCTTTGGTGGACGGATCCCATACAGAAGATGCATATTCTAGTACAGGTCTCACCAAAGTGAGGTAGCATTTTAGTTTTATGTCTCTATTACATTTGTTAAAGTTTCTTTTTATAAAGCCTAAGGTTTTGTTTGATTTTTTAATAACTTCATTGACATGGGGATTCCATGATAGTTTCTCATTTATTAAGACTCCTAAGTATTTTGCATCTTTAGTTTGGGTCAGTTCTTTTCCATGAATGTAATATTTTGAATTTATTTGTTTCTTTTTCTTTGTTACTCTTAACAGTTGACACTTTTCTGGGTGGAAAGACATGCTCCAGTTAGTTTCCCATTTTATCAATTCATCTAAGTCTTTTTGTAAAATTTTGCTGTCTTGTTCTGATTTAATTGTTCTATAGATTATACAATCATCAGCAAATAACCTAACTTTTGTACCTGTTGAGATGTTGTTGGGTAAATCATTTATATAAATTAAAAAGAGTAAGGGGCCTAGCACAGTTCCTTGTGGAACTCCTGAGTTAACCTTTATTGGTGCAGATTTAGATCCATTAATTATTACAGTTTGCTCCCTGCCCAAAAGGAAGTCTTGGATCCAGTGATGTAAGGAACCTGAGATTCCAAAGTAGTTAAGTTTTTTAAGTAAACTAAGGTGGTGAACTTTGTCAAGTGCTTTTGAGAAGTCTAGTAATATTGTATCTATTTGATCATTTTTGTCTAAGCCTTTTGATAGTTCATCTATTAAACCTATTAATTGTGTTTCACATGATCTGTTTTTTCTAAAGCCGTGTTGATGTGGGCATAGGGCATTATATTTGTCAAGGTGGTTAACTATTCTACTATATATTATGTGTTCTAGTAATTTACAGGTGATACTAGTAAGTGATACAGGCCTGTAATTACCAGGGTCTGATTTATCCCCTTTCTTAAAGAGTGGAGTTACGTTAGCTAATTTCCAATCCTGGGGCACTTTACCCTGGTTTAGAGAGGCTTGAAAGAGAACTACAAGGATTGGGGACAGTTCATTGCTTAGTTCTTTTAATAACCTTGCAGGCAAATCATCTGGGCCAGTAGCTTTGTTTATTTTTAAGTTTTTTAGGAGTGAATGTATACCTATCTCATCTACAATTATGTTACCTATTTCCGCCATTTTATTTAAATTTATTAAAACTTCCTTGTCGCCTGAGGCAGAAAAAGATGATGCAAAATATGTGTTAAGGATATTAGCTTTAGTTTCATTATCATTATAGGTTTTATTATTTGAGCCTTTTAGTGTGGCTATTCCTGAAGGTTCCATTTTTTTAGATTTGATAAAGGACCATAAGTTTTTATTGTTATCTTTGGTAATTACATTGTTTATATATTCATTTTGGAGGTTTCGACTAAGTTTTTGTGTCAAGTGTTTAATCTTTAAGTATTTTTTGTGTATCCTATATGAATAGGTAGCTTTATATTTCTTAAATAAGTTCTCTTTTTGTTTGCATAGCTTTTTCAATCTAGAATTGAACCAGCATTTGTTAATTTTATTTGATGTTAGTTTTGTTGGAACATTCTCATCCATTATAGTTTTTAGATTTGTTTTTATACCTTTCCAAATTTCTTCTACTGGGCTATTTGTGTTAAATTTACTTAGGAAAGTTTGTTGGAAGTTAGCCGCTGATTGGTGTAGTTTTATTGAATTACATTTATTCCAAAGATAGATTATTCTTCTAGGTATCTTATTAATTTTAGTTTTTATTGTATTGGTGACCCTAACAATATCATGGTCGGACAGTCCTGGAATTATTTTATAGTCTAACACTAGTCCTGGTCTATTTGTTAGGAATAAATCCAGTGTTTTATTTTTCCTTGTTGCTGTTTTTACTATCTGTTCTAGGTTTATGTTGTTTATAGTGTCTAAAAATTGTTCATTAATTTCTTTGTTAGTTTGATGGTTATCAATTGTATAATTTTTCCAATTTATATCTGGAAGATTAAAGTCCCCCATAATCCATAGAACTGCATTTTTATTATTCTCTTTTATTAAAGTTAATTGACTACAAAGATTGTTCATGTATTCTAGGTTTGTATTCGGAGGTCTATATATACTGCCTACAATAAGTGGGTTCGGTTGGATTTTGGGCATGCGGCCCCAAAAAGGTTAGCCACCACTTATATATAGTATATAGCCAATATATAGCCGATATAGCCTATAATAGTAAATAAGCCTACTTTATTTACTTAAATTTAATACTTTAAATTAATTTTTTTTAATTTTAAATAGGATTAATAGTACATGTAATTTAATTAATATTAATTGATTTATTTAAATAAATAACTTAAAAGTCAAATGCTCATTCTTAAGCCTTTTTATTTTTACCTTGGAACAGGCATTGTTTTTATTTGAGTCAAATTTTGACATCAATTTTAGCCTTCAACTATGGGATTATTGTAGAGGAAAATTGAGAGTAACTTTTTTTACTAGATTATCTCCTCTGTAGCGTTTTAGTTGTCAATAGAAACGAAAACTTTGTGTTTAATCATTTCATTGGTTATTTTTTCTGCAGAGCTATTTCACAAAATAATTAAATATGAAAAATTCTCTTCTCTTTTATTAAACAGAACCAGAAAAAAATATATTTCATTTAAATAATTTTTAAAAATTATTTAAATTAATGTAAAACTAGTTGTTGTTTTTTTAATTAACACAATGTGTCTTTGTCCAATGAGAGATTTTGTAACATCTGTAAGCGCGGACATAATAGAATAAGCTTTCCAGCCTCGTTTTAACGCTCCTACATCTTCGGCAAAGATGGCGGAGGTTGTAACAGTTGTGTTATTGTCTTTATTTTATCTTTTCTTTTCCTTTTATGTTTTATTTAATTTTGTGTTGAAAAATGACACTTGTTTATCAGAGCATGAGTTTTAAGTTTTTTATTATTTATTTATGAGCTCACAATATATTAATATTGTGAGATTTTCAATTTGTTTTGTTTTTTTTTCAACTTTTTCTTGGGCGGCGTAATAAAATGAAAGTGTCAGAAAAGTGGGCTTGTTTCCGTGACGTTTTTCATATCGAAAATAGGTTTGTTTTATAGGTCTTCTCGGTTTGTCCCAAGCCCAATTATTTTAGCTTCAGGTTATTAATGTGTCGTGAATTTGGTAGGCTTATTATTATTTTTTTTTAAATTAGGTTTAACCAATACCATATTTTAATAGAGCTAATTAAAATGAAGTTTAAAATTATTTTATTATATTTTTTTGACTATTTTATTTAGAGTTTTTGGTTTGAAAGTTAATTATTATAATAGTAAAAGTTATGAACACAAAAAAGAGTATGTATGACTATGACTGATGAATAATGCTTAGGTGGTAATCCTGCATTTTCTACACATATATTATTTCACAGCGAAATTTAATTTTCTCGTGAGAACTTACGGTTTTAATTAATTAAATGTAAATGCATTATTATATTAAATTATAATAATTATATGTTGTATTTTAGCTATCACAGCGCTAATTTTTAAGTCTTGTCTTATTAATTTCTAAGGCAATTTTTCGGCTCTATATTATACATAATCTGGTCACGATACATCCATTGTTTATCTAGCACCCTGCATGCAAGATATTTTTTACCTGGAACGACCCATGCTAAAATAAATTTACAGAATATAAAAAGTATTATTCATCTATTTTAATATTCTTAGAAGATAGATAAATATTTTAAAGACAATTTCATTATTAATTCGTTACTAGATGTTTTATTCTTATTTTGTTTGTTTTTAAGTGAGAAAATTTCATTTGGCATCTTACTGTGACAATTCGGCAAGTAGGGGCTAGATAAACAAAATGGATGTATTTACTGTCTCAACCGGCAAGTAGGGTGCTAGATAAACAAAATGGATGTATCCTACTCCGATTATGTAGCTTCAAAGACCGAAAAAAAGGCCTTAGAAATTAATAAGACTTACAAATTAGCGCTGTAATAGCCAAAGTACAACATATAATAATGCATTTAATAAATTAACGTAAGTTATCACGAGAAAATTAAATTTCGCTGTGAAATAATATAAGCGTTGAAACTGCAGAATTACCTGCGTAGGCTATACCAGTGTCATAGGTACTTGGTAAAAAAAATTATAATTAACCAATGACAAAGTTAAATAGAGCGGATTTTTAGTTAAATTGGTAGTTTTTTAAAGTGTGACTCAGTTTCAGTTTGTCCAAATCCCCAATTCAAATTTCAATGTATTCACTTCACCTCATTTGGCCTCTGTTCATGTGATGCACTTTATCTCACTTTTTATAATGATTTTATTTTCAGAATCAATGCTTTAAATTAATAATAATAATTGATAATTTATATAATCATTATTTCATTATGTTTTTTTTTAATATTCTGTATTTATAACGTATTTAACTTTGTATAAATAGAAAAATTTATCTTTAAACTACGCAATATCAGTTTTTGTGTTTACAAGTTCAAGCTTACAGTTTACGTAAATTATGATAAACTAACATGACCTAATTAAGTAAAAGAGTATTGAAGACAATGCAGCACTTCCTAATTATGAAATATAACTAACAAATTATGAGGTATTATTGAACTTTCAACTTTGGCTCGTGATCAATTAGGTACTTCAATACTCTTTCGAGCATCATTTAGCGCATGTCATAAATTCATGCAAAAACTGTCATGGCTATTTTATGGTCTGTCTTACGGCCACATCAGTAGTTTGCTATTTACGTCAAATTTTTTCTAATAAAAGCGCAGTTCATCATCAGTGACGTGTGCAACGGAATTTTGTGAACACGGTGGTATCTATTGTACTGTGTTTTCGATTTCCTTATCGGCAGTGATTTAATTCTTTTGAAAGTTGTGTTAGAATAATATTATTTGAAAAATAACCTTTAGGGTTAAAGGCTAGAGGTAAAAGACCTATTTAGATTATTTATTTTACAATCAATATATATTTATTTCATAAAAAATGGTTCGGGCTGAAGAAAGTTGCAAAATTCTCAAATTTTTCAATATTTAGCGAGTCATCGCCCCCTCAAAAAAATAGGAGGGGTTGTCGGAAATGGTTTATCGTTCTAATTTTATCCATTTTGCATTGTAATGCATATACATGTATTTAATTACATATTTAAATTAAAAGATTTAGTTTAAGTTATAGAATGTTTTAGTTAAATATAATAATAAACTGAATGATTACACAGTAAAAATAATAGTTATTCAGTTTCAATAATAATTAGCCTATAATTTACTATAACCCTCTACTCTATACTACTAATAATACAGGGTAAGTTTATTATTAAAGGACAAAGTACCGTTAGATCATGAATCATAATACCAGTAATGTTCTAGTACTAAATCTAATAGTATTAGATAGTATTATTAATCTCTATATATATTTCACCAAAGCGAGTATGTGCAAATGAGCATGACGAATGACCCTCGCTGGGGTCGACCAATGTCTCAAGACCAATAATGGTTCTTGCGTTCACTTGCGTTGTTCCTTCACAGAATAACATGAGATTCGTAGTGAAGTGGTTATCATATCCGCCTTACACTAGGACGATCCTAGGTTCAAGCCCCACCCAAAACATTTTTTTTATTTAAATTGTGTGTTTGTGCCCATTCTTTTCCCCTTTTTTTGCGAACATGGTTGACCCTTGCTAGGGTCGGCCAATCACAGTTTATGGTTGGCAAGCTAGGGTGATGAAGGTTGGTGGGTAGGTAAATAACAGCAGTGTGAATGTCTCGAGACCAACAATGCGTCAGTGGTCCCCAACCGAAGCTCACTTGTGTTTTTTTTATTTCTTCGTGCTGTAGTTTGTGTTCGTTCTTTCCCCCCTTTCTTTGCACTATCCATGATCAAGTCTGCGGCGTATGCTACGCCGGGGGGCGTAGCAAGTATACTAAATTACAGTTATTTTATTTATAATTATGTTTCCTATTAAATTAAATTTAAGACAACATAATAATTAAATGTTTTGTCTAATACTAAGTCCAAACTCATACTTACCTTAGAATTAATAATGATGATGGTGCTGTAATCTTTTTATTTTAAATTTACTGTGGGTTTTTTGTAGGGTAATATAATTATTACAATAATATGTACTAGATACGACACGCAGCGTAGCACAGGGTTATAATTAAAATATAGGTCAAGATTTCCACAACATTGAATTTGTGATTAAATATTAAAACTTTGTGATATAAAGTCCTTTTGGTAAAGAAAATAAGCTTGGGTTAAAAAAAATTTTTTAACTCTTACAAATGATCCCATTCTTTCACCATTCAACTATTATCCTCTCCCTTGCCATACCAAAGTATCTGCCGTGGAAAGACCTCCACATTATGATGTACTGTCTTGATTGATATTCAGGTTATGTAATCAATGCTATAATTTAGGGGGTCTAAAACTTCAGGGACTTTAATAACGATTTTTTAATTTAACTGCTTGAATTACACAACTTTCTCCTTAAATCCGGAAATATGATTTTTTCATTAAATGTGGTTTTTTCTCTCCATGCAATGAGATATCAGTTTCTGGGCCACCGGCTTGTAATCTCTAATTTTTTTAATATCCTGAAATTTGATTGTAGATTTTATGCAGGAATATGAATATTGTTTTAATCTATATAAAGTAGGGCTGTTAACGATTAATTTAAATTTAATAGTTAACTTTTGAAAAATTACTATTAATTGATCGTTAATTTCAATTAAAGCCAAAAATTAAAATGTATGATGTCATAAGTAACACTTATTAAACGTTCTTATTGAAAATCTAACTAACACTGGAATGTCTCCTTTATGTCATCTTTTAACCAACTACGCAATAAGACAAGTGTGTTGACATTATTTGGTTGAAGTGATGAGCGGGTCTAATTGACAATATAACCAGCCGAGCTGAACAATCATTCACATGGAACTGAGGTAACTGGTATACACAAAACAGTCTTGGCAAGGAATGACAGTATCGGATATCTGTGTTCATTAAGTTTCCAGCATTGTAGAGGTTTCATGGATTCAGGAACTTTTATCTCCATTTTGTAACGCAGTAATTCATCAGAAGAGCTGTTGTCATTTTCTGTCTCTGAGTCAGACTCCATAAATGCCATTAGCTTAATACGCTTTTCATTTGGTTTGATAAGTAGGTGAAGTGTTAGAACCATGGTAGGCAAACTTTATCAACATTTTGAACATTCCCGTCAGTCAATAGTTTAAAACCAAAATGTGCGTGTAATCGTCAGGAAATTTGTTATTATTTATCGGCAGCTATTTATTTTATTTTTTTTACTTATTGACTTCCAATAATTTGTAAGTGATGGGTTGATTAATCGTTAAAAAATAATTTAATCATTAAACATTTTTAACGATTAATCGAGAAATTAATATTTAATTTCCGCATCCCTAATATAAAGTCATTTTAACTTTTAACTATTTGAAAAGTATTTACATTACTTCATTTGTTATATAACTAAATTATATTATGTACTAGTAATTACTAGCATTACATTTATATGAGACTCCCACGTGCAAAAATGAAAGAACTATTGTTCAAGGACACCTATCAATTAGTCTGGTCGCCAGCAGTTTATATCATATTTTCCAATATTTCCTTCATTTCCAAGCCTTTGACATGGCTCATTAGACCACTGCAAATGATAATTTATTTCTATTCACAGGTAGCTCATTCTGATACAAGCAGTCCAGGTATGTTATTTGATAAATAGAATTTTTACATGATGTTGTATACACTAAAATTTTAATATAGATTGGAGTATGGTTAAGAAAAAATTGTATTTTACAATTGAAGTGTTAATGAAAGCAAACTATTGTTCATGTCAGATACCGACAAAGATTTTGATCCATCAGCTGATATGATGGTGCATGATTATGATGATGAAAGAACTCTTGATGAAGAAGAGGCTATGACAAGTGGGGAAAGCTGTACAGGAGAATTGGATGATTTACAAAAGGTACGTTCAGAGGGACCACTGCTTTTTTTTTAATTACGTTTTTTCCCCACCATTTGTGACTAAGGGCTATACAAGAGTTGTGTAAGTAAATATTTATATAAGCAGGCGCAAAAAAGTGCAGTGGGGAGCGGAGTGGGGTAAGCACTTATGACATATAAAATGTTATTAAAGTAGCTTTTGTTGATGAAAAGTTCTTGTATCTCAACACCATTGTTTGGTGGGTTATTATTTCTCAGAAGAAATATGTTAAGGGTTCTATTGCTAACTTTTAAGCATGTCCAGAGATGGTCAAATTACATCCCAGGTTGCTCTTGTGTGGGAAAATAAGAATGTAGAAAAGAGGGCAATCACCATTGATGCCAAATCTTCATCAGAAATGACTTACTAAGACTTGGAACAGTGAAAATCATATTTTGAATTGTCAGCTGGGCTGGAGTGGCACATGTTTTTTTATGGCTTGCTTTGGCCTCCTCACAGAGTGTTGCAAAATAGTATACAATTTTACTAATTTTATATCCAATGTGACATGTGGGATTCTAGGTGCAAACAGTTGCTCTCTGGAATAACTGTTGACAGTTAGATTATGTTTATTGACATGCATATGTGCTAAATTTATTTTACCCAACCCTGCAAAGAAAACTTTTATTATGGAGTCTTCATTTGATACAGTTCAAAACTTTATTATAAAGTATTTTTTAAAAACTTGAGAACCATGTTACCCATGGAATAAACATTACTATGAGTAGGTGCTGTTACGAGACTGAGTAATATTTAGCAAGTTTATGTTGGAAAATTAAAGGCAAATAAATGATACTTTTGAAACATGACAGGATAAGAGACATTGAATTTGCTACTTTTGAGCTCTACAAATTTCCAGATGAATATTGTTGATTTTTTTACATAAATGTATATACTTTGCAGAGTCTGTGATATACTTTTTTCAGGAGGCTCATTATTACTTTTTATGTTTTTAGGAGAGTGAAATGCCTATAGAGGATCTTTTGGCTCAGTATGCTGCAGGTCCCGGAGGTTCCGAAGAATTAGCAGACATTTCCCAATCTACATCTTCTAGCAGTGAAGAAGAAGCTTTTGATAATCATAGTCTACGGTTGGAGAAGGAAATTCATTCACAGAATGCAATGAACAATGGTACTGGATCAGATGATCGGGAAATCAATCCACATGAGTCAGTACATAATGTATCCAGATCGCAAACTGGTCGTTTATTAAGATGTGAGTCAAATACAACTAACTGATTGCTGTGGAGTGATTTTTACATACTTTTTTTTCCCCAGTGAAATATCTTACAGCTTGAGCGCTACCAAAATAAAATACACAAATTGCGTAATCAAAACGATAAATTGAAGCTTTATTAATTAACTATTACAAAACTTAGTTTATTAGTCTTAGTATTTTGAAGTTGTACTAAGTAAATTTTTCGAACTGTTTTAATATATAATTAAGGTGGAAGTTTGAAAGCTGGGTAAATGGTTTAAGTTTACCCCATCTTTGACTTAAGGGTTATCATTTCATCTCTGTCATTATATTTTCTTTCCTGACATCTCCATTTTATTTATGGTAACAATCGTTATTATATATTCCTAAAGTTTTACCAAGAATGTTTCCTGTTCACCTCCTTCCACTATCTTCACCAATATGTGCATCGATGACTTAAAGAAATTTAAAATTCAATCTTTTAAAAGTGTACATAGAATTTATTCTCCTTCATGTCATTCTTGTTTAGGGATATTGTGCTGTTCTGGTAAGATATTGTGGTACACCAAAATGGCACAGTGTTTGGCCAATTTGAGATTTCATTTTATGTATTCAATGAAGTGTTACATTCGGAGAAATTTAATTAAATGTTCTTCTATGATGTACAAGGGTGATATTAAGGTTCTTTGTGGTCTGTCCTAGCAAGATGCAGTCTATTTATTTCATTGTCGCTTTGAAACCATAATCAGGCAGATTTTTTTTAAATAAAATTATTTTGGTATGTGTCACTTCAGCAGCCCTTTTTTCAAGTAAATTCATGCTTTAAAATAAAAGCCCTGACAACTTATTAGTTGTTTTTATGTCACATTTCTTCATGTAATTAAGTATTCTGTGTCTACTTTTTCACTGACATTGATACCAGTGAAAATGACACGTCCTGAACGCCAGCGTATCATACAACTCATCAAGTACTTTATTAATACATATATAAATAACCTCTGCCACGTCCTCTCACAACGACAGAGCAATCTCCTCTATCCTAATACAGTATCAACTTCATCTAGTATCTCACTGCTCTAAACATGTCTTAACTTTCCTAGTCCGCTCTCTTCTATCTGTACTGTATTGTGTCTCGCTTTCTTCTCAACATGCCCTATCTCTAGCCCTTCTGTCAACTCATGACCTCTCATGCGTGACCAGAGCTCCTAACATTATTGCAGCGGTGAACTCATTTCACTCCGGTTCACAACAGTGACACAGCAGTTCCCAACAGTGATTTTCATACCCTTTGACAAATGCCAATAAGTTTATTATGTTTATAGCAGTTAATTTTCTTCAATACCTTTTTTGTCCAGCCACCAGTCATCCAGAAAGTGATGAGTCTGGGTCTTCTTCGGATGATGAAAATTATGAACCCGTAGAAGAGCATAAAAAGGTCATTATATTGTGAAAGTGATTATTAATAAATTATTATTTATTCATCTATCACTTCAATGGTTAAATGTCAGTTTTACATTATTATGTTTTTAAGTTATGCCAAAAGTAACTTAATTTGTATCTTTGTAAGTTCTGATTTTATTTTTTAATTAGAAAAAAATAGCAGTTTATTTGAACTTCATTCTACCTTAGTTGCAATATCTCTTGTTCTTTCAATGACCTCTTAATTGTTTCTAGGGTATCAGGTCATAACGCAATATATTTTAAAAAATCAAACATTTTTGGATACCAAAATTTCTTAGATTTTATGTTTTGTTCAAAAAAGTTTCATTTGACCTCTGCTGTTAGATAGTTATTTATTTTATAACAATTAATGTATAACATTTCTTATATATTGAAGATTTTAGTATTAAAATTTATCCCTAATTTAAATGTTTAAATTCTTAGACTATTCAAGTTGGTTCAGACTTTCAAGCAGTTATTCCTTTTGGTCTTTGTGCTTATGGAGATGCTCCAGCTTATGAAAATGAAGACAGGCTTTTATGGGATCCTTCTAAAATTAAAGATGAAGCAGGTAATTTTTAACATTGAGCTTTAATAAGAAATGAATTTTATAAAACAGCAGTGAACAATTGACGTTCTCAACACTGTAATCTTGTACAGAGTAATTGCAACTTTAATCATATCTTACTGATCTTGATGTCCTCTTTGTTTCAATCTCTCAGCTCTGAATGATTACTTATGTAACGTTCAACGGGAGGTTGACAAAAAGCTCCACACAGTTGCAAGTATTCCAAGGGGCAAACATATACGTGATGATGAACAGGTAGCTAAGAAGATTATTCTATTTCTCAAGAGTCCATTACCAATGCCATGAACATGACGCCTATAAATAAAGGTTCTATACATTCAGTTACCCTGATTTAGTTTTTTCATGCATCAAAGAAATAATATATAATTTTTTGTAAGTCTGCTCACATAATGGGGAACAAGTTATCTAATTCAATAACTTATTTCTGTTAGGCATTGTTTCTGTTGCTGCAATGTGACAACAATATAGAAGAAGCAGAAAGAAGGCGAAAAATGCAAGCAGTTCCACCCACAGGTTAGAACTAGCACATGGTTCATTTATGTTTGCAACATCTCAAGAAATTGTAATTAAAATGTATTTTAAAATAACTATTTTTTAAAAACAATAAACTACTTCCAGGGTATTAAACAAACATGCTTTTGTGTTGTATTTGTTATCAGTTGTGTGCTTGCAATTCTATATTTAAACATCAGGTTGTTCATATATTTAAAACAATTTCAGATGTAATGAGCTTATGGTCAGAAGATGAATGTCGAAATTTTGAAGATGGTTTACGTTTATATGGCAAAAACTTTCATGAAATTCATCATAACAAGGTTTGTTTGTTTTTGTTTATAATTTTTCTACCAAAAGTTAAGGACGAGGATAAAAAGTATCTTTTTCTTATTTTTAACATAACAGAAGTATTTTGTTAAATATATCATTTTAAAACAAAGTTCATTGAAAAGTGATTTTATTTCTTTAGGTGAGGACACGTTCAGTTTTTGAATTAGTTCATTTCTACTATTTGTGGAAAAAAACTGAGAGGCATGATATATTTGCTGCAAAGACCAGAGCAGAAAAACGAAAATATTCACTAAATCCTGGTGTTACGTAAGTTTCCAATTTATTTAGAATTCTTTGGAATTTTTTATGAGGATCAATTTATTTATTTATTTTTTTTTAGATTAAAAAAAAACATGAAACATTGCATTTTATTTGGTGTTATTTTGACATGTTATTTGTTTTTTTTTCCTTTTCAGAGATCACATGGACCGTTTCTTAGAGGAGCAAGAAGTAGAGCTACATCAAATAATGGCTCCTCAACCTTCAGACTCAAAAGTTGATATGTCAGATGATGATCCCACCAAATCTAATATGGGTATTTTCAACACTGGGAAAACTACAATAATGTCCCCCTCTAGACATTTAGATAGAGGCCTTGTTAAAGGTGAACATTTTGTACCTTCAAAACGTATTCATCATCTGCACCATCATGGTGAGATCTATGGTAACAACTGCCGTACTGACAATGCCACAGATCATCTGTCTCCTAAAAAGTTAAAGCTTGACAACTTCATAATGGATCAACAGTCACCAAAGAAACAAAAACTTCTTGATCACAGTCAAGAAACTATAGGGACATCTCCCTTGCAACCCTCATCCTTAACTAATCCTCTACTTAATGATAAAAATGTGCCTGAGTGTGAACAGGGAAATAAACAAAAGCACACAGAAAACAACGCCAGTCCATTCTGTTTGGTGGCTGAGGTGACCAGCTCTGATACTGGAACAGGGATCAGAACAGAAGGAGCTGTAGACAAAATGATCAGCAGTGAAATTTCTTGTTCGCCAGTTACATTATGTAAATCTCCAAGTCTTACACAAGTCTCAGCTAATGTCAACAGGACTGTAAGCAGTGCTGGAGATACTGGTAACCCAGAAGTAGCATTTAAATCAGTAACATCGGAATCTGCAGTACAGTAGAATTAAAAGTCTTTGATTTATTTCAAATGTTGGTGCAGTATCTCTGAACTGCATGTTTGTGAATGATGCATTTTAGCTAATATTCAAAGAAATGTTAAATATTGTATATTTGTAAATTTTAGTTAGTTTGTATTGCAAATATGAAAATTATTAGAAGTGAATGATTAAGTTAAATGAAATTAAATTTTCAACTCAATATGCCTGTATTAATAAAGTTTATAAGTGAGCATTTTTTATACCTTCCATGAAATTTACATTGTGTGAAAGATATAAATGTGTTTGGTGTTACAAAAAAATTAATCTTTTCAAATCACTTCTTCTGTCCTTTACTATTTATAATTTAAATTGATATTCAACTAATGTTGAGCAGCTCTACAATGCCTCAACATTTTACCAGAAAATATATCATAGACCCTGAGTATATAGATATTCAGGGAAACAGCACTATAAAATTTACCAATTTATTATTATATTGAATAGAAGTAGTAAAGCAATAAAATGCATTAAGGCAGACGAATTATGTTCTAGCTTTCATTTTGGCCATTTTTTTTTCTATTAAAGATTTTTTTTTAATTTCAAAATTATCAGAAGAGTAGGAATGTTCTCTTTTTTTTTCAAGTGCAATTTAATTTGGACACAAATAATAAATATGATTCGTAGTTCAACTAAACAATTGATTCTTAAAAGAAAATTTATTAATAACAATCACATGCTCAATGATTTTTCTGCAACTGGTTCATTCTGTTTTGCCTCCTCTATCTCAGGTGACTCTTGACTGTGATCATTAGACTCTGACTGGAATTTTAAAAATAGCAAGAGTTCAATAGAAAGAATCAGCATAGATTTTTTTAAATAATTTTTTTAAATTCCATACCATTCTAATGCTAAGAGTTTGACTTGTGAGAAAATCAAGAGATTTTTACATTTTATCTCCTTACATTGAGAATAGGTTTTGTTAAAGCAGAAAATTAAATTTATTTCAAATAGACCATTGATCCTGATGTTTAATGCCTACCAGGTACTTTTGAGACTGAAATCAAAAGAATTGCAAATAAATACAATTACAAATTATAAAACAAAGCGACATTACTTTTTAGTAGGGCTGCGGAAATTAACTATTAATTTCTCGATTAATCGTTAAAAAATTTTATCGATTAAAATTATTTTAATCGATAAAAATTCTATTAAAATTGTTTAAAAATATTTTAAATATTTTTTTTAAAAAATTTATTAACAAATATTATATTATTAATGATTAATAATAATTTATATATTTTTTTACGTACAAACTTCTCCCGCGTAATATTATAATTTATTTTATTACTTTATGTGGACCGGCAGACGTCAACTAAAAAATGGCTGACAGCATCAGCGCAGTTAAATTTAAACATATAACTGGAAAGTTGATCAAAAAAAATTTTTGTTAAGCTAACTGCGGATGGCAAAGTCGAAGATGGTGAAAAAGTTTACTGTGTTCACCACTGCCATAAACAATTCTCTTTTAAAGGATCAAATACATCGCTGACCTTCAGCGCAAACATCCGATCAAGTATCAACACATTTTCATAAAATTTAGCTCAAAATATTCTTAATTTTTCAATGTCCGTGAGAAATGTTCAGTTTAATGACGTCATAAATTTCTTTCTTTTGTCTTTAATCGAAATTATCGATTAATTAATCAATAATTTTTCAAAAGTTAACGATTAGATTTAAATTAATCGATAACAGCCCTACTTTTTAGTATTATTCTTTAATCAGGACTAGAAACACCTAAATTTCACTGAGCTTCACTTTAATTGTATTCAATGACTCAAAACTTAAGTTATTTGCTGAAATTCATATCTGAATTTTAAATTTATCAACTGTGCTCACAGAGTCCCTCCCCTAACTTGTGCTAATGAGTTGGCACATTATATTTCTGATTTACCAATAAATGAAATGACTATACATTTTTTTTTCAATGTAATGGAGACCTTAAGTGCAAAGGCAAATACCAGTAACTAATGTCTGAGAATGAAGATTAGGATTTTTTTTTAAAGAAGCATTTCATTAATAGATTTTTACAATACTTATGTTTGAGTTCTTTAAGTTTTTATGTAAGCAAGTATCCAATTTTAACTATTGTAGCATTAAGTATAAGTATAAATGACATTAAGTTCAAAATAAGCAATAAAAATTAATAACCTTGCCTCAACCAAAACAAAAAATTCTACAGGGGAATTTGCATATATTAGGTAATTTTTAAAAAGACAAAAAATAATAAACTTTCTAATTTTGTAAATATATGTATTGTGAAAAATAAAATTTTATATTCCTCTAACTTTTTTTATACCCATAAATATAAGTTTTAAATTGGTCTGTTAACAAGTGGTTATCAAATAATCAGAGTTTAACAGTAAAGTAAAGTTTCATACAGATCTGCAATTTATATTTAGAATTCCATCTGTATTTGGCTCACATAAAAGTGTACTATCCCCAAGATAACTAATGTTAAACTTGAAAGTGATTATTTTAATCATTTCTTAGCATGTAACCATCTTGGCATACATTTCTTTATGATATAACGTCAGGCTAAGAATGTTTTTTTAACTGTATATATATTATTTTATATTGATACAATTTATAGCTATTTGGATTTTTCTTTTATCCTACTCTCACTTTCAGGACTATTGTCAATTAAATTGATGATATACGATTTTAGAATAAATAAAATAAATTTATTATAAAGTTTTGTGTCCATCTTCTATCAGTTCATTTAATTAAAATTTCTAACAAAACTGTCATGGTTCTTTAAATAGAGTTGGCTAAGGTCTATTTTTATATCTACCAGAGATCCAGGGCCAATGGTTGATGACATTCGCTTTATTTTTTATATTGCTTTTTTTTTCTTACTTGTTTAAATTTAAAAACGCAATACTTACAAAAATTTATGAATTTGTTTTAATAGAAATTGCAGAAGAAAGTTTCTCAATCCGCAATTATACTAAATGAAAGCTTCATTTTAAATTAGTCATGTACAAAAATGATATATATATATTATATCTACTAGACTAGCGGTTCCCAATCGGGGGGGGGGTCACGAAGGTTTTTCTGTAGGTCGTCAACTGTCGACTAAAAATATTCACACATGCTCTATTTCATAAAAACTTAAGTGAAAATGACTTATTTAAATTTCATGGGGGTCGCAGGTCACATGGCTTTCATAAAAAGGGGTCGCCACCCAAAAAAGGTTGGGAACCACTGTACTAGACGCTCAATTTTAATATTGTTTTACTTTAGTTTCACAATGATTATTTTTTCCACCTCTATTTTTTTTTCCATAACCTTTTTCTTATCCATCAATTATTTACTGTGCAGATGTTACGGATACATTTAATATATATAAATATATTACCTACAGCAGAAAAGATGATTATCATTACACAAGTTCTATTCTATGTTCATGAAAAAAGTTCAGTTCCAACGTTTTTACATCGGTAACCGGAAGCTTACATTGTCCACAAAATCATGATATAAAATTTCTCACATGCCAAATGGCTTTCTATTTTACTTTCATGCGTGTGAAAAATGTAAAAGAGATATCTTTAAAATTATTTTTTTGAATTTATATCTAATTTCTTATTACATTGTAATAATAACTTTTAATAAGTGTGAATATTGAAATTTTCAAAAGCATCAAGAATTACCTCTCTTTTTTTTTGTGTCTGTTTCAGTTTTAAATAGCTGTCACTATGCACCCTTAAAAACTTGTCAATTTTTGTTTCTTTGTGTAAATCTTTAATTATCGAGACATAGGAATCACACTAGAATCACTGGTTACTTGAACTGATTTTAAAAAGTAACAAACTCTCTACTCAGCACTTTTTGTCTAAATTTTGTAACTAAATAGTAAACTTATTTCTTGTTACCCGAGAAATAAATATAACATAACAGAATAAGGGACAGGCTTCAAAATTGTTTCAAGTTGTGACCCTATTTTTGTAATAGCATAATAACATTTATGATATATTTAGAAGAAAGTGTGCACATATCAACCATGGGTCTGCAAGTAAAACCTTAAGAATGTTAATGTTAACTTGACAACAATTAACTGGAGGTGAATGAGAATAACATTTCTAAACCTACTGAAGGAACATGCCCAGAATATGAATCTGCAGCATGAGACCAATTAGGTGATCTTGCCTGAAATGGAGTATCCCTTCCAATGATTAGATCCTTGGGTAGACAAAGTAACCAAGGCACCATTTATTAGAAGAGTATCTGCTAAATTGAAGTTGTAGTAGAAGTAGTGGATCTGCTGTGATGTCACATTTAAAATCTCCCTCCCATTCTTATCCTAAGCTTTAAATAATCTATACAAAATTCGCCCCCTTAGAATAACAAGGTTCAAGGTCAAATTTGTAACAAAAATGAGTTATAGCCACCTCGTTTTAGTCCATGTATTAATCTGTCATGGTAAAAAAATCTTGACTCGATTTTGTAGGAGTACAGAATAACAAGGTTCTAACTCTATATAGGCCTACTTATCTCGGTTCGACCAAAAGTTCACATAGAATTTTGTTATTCTAAGGTGGTGAAATGTTAATGCTATAAGTATTTGAATTTATCATTCAGTTGTTAATTTTGTTGTGTTAAGATATTAAAAGTTATCAAGTACCTGTAGTTTTAAAATCGTTATTTGATGCAGCCATATTTCCTCTTTAAATCAGCAAACCTCTACAAAACATGGTATAGGATCCCCTTGCAGAAGTTTTAATCAAGAAAAATGCTTAACAGGTATAATTCATGATTTTCTTCAGAAGAGCCTCCTACGTAAGTACCAAGGTGTACACTGTATTAAATAAAAGTAAAAAATAACCTACAATATATTATCTTAGATCAAGGGAAATAATGCATTACTATGTGGCATCATTCCAGTCCCGGTTACCCTTAGTCTAACAATGTTAAAAAATGTACAATGCAAAAAAGAGAGATCAGCAGTTCATACACCTTTAATTTGCAACATATGACCACAATTAACAAATTACGCAACTATTTATATCACAATCTTGTAAAATCCATGATTTTAAACACTTTTGGTGATTATTCTGGGTATTATTTTGTGGTCACTATATAACATCATATATTTAAATCATTCGTTGCACAAATAATTTTAATTACCTTATACATAAGACATTAAAAAGTTTCCCATAGTCAAACTCAATTATTAGTCACCTCAAAAAATTTGGTAAAGCTATAATCTGTAAATGTAAAGCTGTACATGAATACTGAAACCCAAAATAAATGTTTTTACAACCAAGTATTGATATAATAATAATAGTGTAATAGCAATGTAAAAAGTATTTAGTATAACAATAACCAATTATTTAGTTACTAGTTAGCACCAAAAAGTAAGATATTGTATGTACAAAAACTTCATATATTTTGTAGCCTTCAGTTTTATAAATTATCTTTCTTTTTTTTTAAACATATATTTCTCAGAAATGAATGTCAAGCAGTAAGCAAACAATTATTTGTGAATGTTATTTTTCAATGGTCCAATTCAAACATACCTTAGCAGAGTTTTTCTCACAACATTTTTTGATTGAGTTTAAAATGTCATAAAAATCACTCAAAGGATAAAAATATATCATGACACTTCAGATATGCAATGGTAATGAATACTTAAAAGTATAGTTAATATACATACCTCATAAAAAACATGACCAAATATTTAATCTAATAAAATGTATGATACCATTATGTTATGTATAACCATCAGTAATAGTTTAAAAATTTAGTTCCTTCAGCATTTGTATGTCTCATTACATAAATATTTCCATACATATTTTTACAAATGATTCATTTATAACATGTCAAAAAAGGCACTACTGAAAATGAAATTATTTCAAAATCAGAATTATATATATAAATATAAATCTTTGCAAGGTTTTCAAAAACAATTTTCAGTTTAAAAACTATATGTATATAGCTTGCATTGAGTAAAAATAGAAATAATTTTATGGTAAATACAACAACCCACATTTTAAGTTTGCAAAAAAACATAACAACAACTAATTATACAATAATAGGTGGAGCAGCACAACTGTGCATGTAAAATACTGCCCATTTCACTTATGTTATAAAATTCACAAATGGGGCAACTGAATGAGAGCACATACTGGTGCATGAGAGCAGATTCAACAACATTTAGTTTTTATATTATATGATAATATTGTTATTTATAAATAAATATTTTGTGTAATGAGCCACAAAAGCTTCATATTTGATCAACACTACATTGACTTTAATTTAATATTTCATTTTATTGTTAACCACAATTGCTAACTATACTTATTTTAACGACACAATACTTATTGCTAACACTGAATCCTTAAGAATATGCAGATTTTTTTTTCCTTAAAGGTGTCAAAGTAGTGTTAATAATAACATTTTTTGCATAGAGAAAAGCTTACCAGATATATTTCTGACAAAGATGCCAAATGGGAGAGGTGGAGAGCTGCAACATGTTTTTCTTTGCCCAACGACAGAAACAGGATTTTTTTAAAAAGTTTAGTTACAGAAAGCTTCTTCATAAAAATGTCCATTTTTTATACTATGCATAACCAAGTATGGGGGTGGGGGGGGCTACAAGACAATAATATGGCATTCAAAAAGAATATTTTGGCGTTTACTATGCATGAAAATAATGTCTAGTAGTGTTCTGCCTATGGTTAGGAGATATATTGCATAGCTTAGTAGTACAAAATTATACAAAAATAATTTTAAAAATATAACATTGACAATTACCATGAATATATGTATCACAATTCCTTGGACTGTCTTTGCTTTGACTTTGAGAAACTATTCTTTTGACCATTTATTGCAGACTGCAAACAAAAGTAAATACTCAACTTTGGTTGCAAAGGAATGCAAAATTTCCATGTAAATATTTGTAAATGACTATACTCATTTTTAAATCCCTTATATTAACTTCACCGGCGTCTCATCGGTCGTTCGTTCGTTCGTCAGAAAAACAAAAGTCGAAAATGACCCACTTCCAGTGAAGCCATCGAGCTGAAATTAGGCACACGGGCCCGTCTCACCTAACAATGCATCGTATCAAAATTTCAGATCGATCGAACGTACCGTAATTAAATTAATGCATTTTTAGAATTTTTATTTGTCGTCTGCTAACCTAGCACCTATATTTAGCGGCAGGGGAGATAATTTTGGTTCGATTAAAGCTTCACTGACACTGTCCTACTTTCGCCGGGTGAACGTGTAGACGTTTATAGACTTTTGTCGCGTTAAAACATAATCAATACTTTTAGTTATATCTCATATATAAGGGATTTATAGTCAAAAACTTTGTTTTTACGGGGTTGTTTTATTACCTCACCTTTTTTTGTTAAGTGGCCAGGGGGAATCAGAAGGTGTTCATTAGTTAAGTTTCAATGCAAGTATGTGGTAACTACATGACAAATGTTCAGTTTTGTTCATTTAAAGTTCAATTTCATCTACATGCATTTGTACTTAGAAATATTTATTGGTTATCCGTCGAGAAGGGGTGGCCTCTACGGGGCTCGACGGACGAGTAGGGTCGCGGACCACGGACCTGACCGCCACCTGAAACAGATGACCACAGACCTGACCGCCACCTGAAACAGATGACCACAGACCTGACCGCCACCTGAAACAGACAACTCCTGGCAAGCAATGCCGAAGTCCAATATGTTAGGTGTTAGGTGCTAGTCACATATAATTACAGTCGCTGTACGGGTCTTAGGCAAAGCATTTAGATACAATGCCGATGATGAAAACTAAAGTACCCGTTAAGGGTCGGGTAAATCCGAAGCGACTGTTTTCGTCCCCCTCAGTTTAGTAACGCTATTGAGCGGTGCCGGTTTAGGGCCAGGAGCGCCAGTAAGGATTAGCAAAAGGTACCCCGAAGAACGCAGTGGACGCCAGCTCTGAGGAAACCTTCCAGTGGGAGTTACACCCTAGGTAGGTCTTTGATGATTCCCCGCTCTGCGGCGGCCCTAACCATGAAGACCCGTATGCTTTGCGGGGTGGCGCCAAAGTAGTAGCGGGTCGTAGTAGGGAATTCCACCCCTCCTTGTGAGGCCAATTTAGTGGGAGGCATTTTCGACTTTATGTCCTGGATGCCCAGGTGGCCACTTCAGAAGCGAGCCGCTTGGGGCGCTTCTCAGCTGTTACGTCTCTTTGGGGGCAAGATAGCTGAGAGGGTCTTCAGGGAAGACCCATAAAGAGCATTAGGCTAGGGGCTTCTGATTTTCTTCCACATGTAGGATCATTGGGAATCCATGAGATTCAAAGTCAATTTGACAGGCGCAACACATTGTTTTGCTACTATTTAGCTTCATCATAAATTATGTCCAAATTTTTCAGGGGATAAAAATGTTTTAAATCATAAGCTACAATGTCAGGTCTTAAAAATTTCACTTTTTTTTTAAATTTAAAAAAAAAGGGTTTTGAAATGCTACTTAAATATCAAAAAACAAACAAGCAGAACAGAAATTTAAAGCATTTTCATTTTAAATAAACCAAAACCATTATAAATATTTCACAAGAAACTGAAGGGTAAAGCAACTAAACTAATTTATAACTCAAATTCCTATAAGGTAAAGGACTTTTAAAAAATGATTTTGATACAATTATGAAATTTTTCCTTGCTCTTTCAAATGAATATCATTTGATAAGTCCTATACAACTGGGCCTTATAAACTATGAAAATAATAAATAATTTTTAATTTTTCCCATTTTGGGAACAATCAAAGTTTCTAGAAATATTTTTAAAAAATTAATCTATTTTCCTTTTCTGTATGATATTTAAAATATATCAAATATTATCAGTATCTAGTTGCTTTTCAAGACATATTAATTATGCATACAAATATTTATAAATTTTCAATAACAAAAAACAAGTGAAGGAATAAATAAATCATAAATGAAGAGTTCTCACACTACGTAAATTTGATTCTGGATCTGTTCCTTTAATCATAATTGTGAGAGGAGCCGGAGTTGATCGGTGACGAAATGTCACATAGGTGTACAGAACACTGCCCATTACACTGTGAAATGAATCAAAACTTTTGTTCTTTTTTTTTCTTTTTTGGAATATGGATATTAATAACAAAATTAATTATAATTTAGAATTCGTTTCATATTTATATGCTTTTATTAAGATTTTTGTAACCCCACCCCCTTCATTTTTAAATATTTTTTCAACTATGTTCAATGATTTATGTACATTTTAAAATCTAAATAAGATTTGTTAATTCTAATAATCACAAATATCAATAAGATGTATATTTTACTAAATATAAAATTTCAAACCATTCTGTTTTTGTTTTTTTAAGAATTGAGTTTTTAATTAATTTTTTTTTCCTGTCCTTGTTTATGACCAAAAAAATTTTTTATTATTTTTTAACATAATTTAGTTATCTGATATAAACTAAACACATTCAATTTAAAAATATTTCTATTTTAGTTTTTTCGTTCATATCTTGTTATATGCCCCCTTAAAAATATTTTTCACGCATGACTCGTAGAATAAATTAATTGGAATCATAAAATAATAGTGTTGTAATTCTCTAAAATTCAAAATAAACAACTTTTTAAAAATATTATTTATTTTACAAATATATGAAGCTCTAGGCCTTTTTCTGTCTTACAAGTATTTTAGACACAGATCAAGCAGAAAGTAAATTTTTCTGTCACATGTTTTAACCAAACATTTTAAAGGATGCTCTAAATCAAGGGCGTGTCCAAAATATTTGCAAAGAGGACCATAATCCATGAAGTAAAAATATTTGGGAGTCAGATTAAGATAATTAACAAAAATGACATACATTGAGACTTGGTTAAATTGATTGATTTTTGTTTGTAATTTTTAAGAGTGATATTTTGTAGGGAAAGAAGTGGATAATAATAACGCATTTTTCAAGAATTTATATTATCTTATTCCATCATTAGAAATGATTCAAATGACCAAATTATAGAATAAAGTTATTAATTTTAAAATATGTCGCTAACAATAAATAAAATAAGTTGAATTATAACTAGAGCCAAAAATGTTGAGTCGAATGTTTCTGATGTTAAAACTGTTTTAAAATTTTAATTTTAAGTACATCGAAGCCATATGCATTTCTTTTCAATTGTCATTTTGGCAAAAATAAACAATATTATAGCATCGATTTTTGTCATCAGACTCCAGCAAATTTCTTTAATATAAATGCACAAAATTTCATTGGTGTTTGATAATCAATATCCACGTTGATAAACATAAAACATAATCAATCTTTTCCAAAATTTTACATAATCAAATCAACAAATTAATTACATGTTCATGTATTAGGGAAAAAAACTGCGCTGACGAAATAAAGGGTTATATTTAAACTTAAACGGTCCTTAAAAACGAACGGTCTTAACAACCTTAGGAAAGAGTGAAGAAATGGGTCCCGATATTCCGATACGATTACGATTAATCGTCCCATCACTAATTAACGCACATCATGTATATAAAGAAATTTTAAGCGCATGTTAATATATTGCCGCCATATTGGTTTTCGTTTAACTCGATGATCGGTTATCTCGGCGCCATTTTTCATACCCCGAGGCCGTCGACTTAAGCGGGTCCCACTGTAGTTGTTTTTTTTAAAATAAATATAATGACTTTGTTACTGAAAAAATCTGGGAGTCAATTAATTATTTAAGATAAATCAAAATTTCAAAAGCGGGATGGCCTGACTTTGGAACTCCTGTTCTATTTGTATTTGTTTTCTGTTTTCCTTGTAATGTTTAGAAAACCCGACTTACAAATTTGCATAGCTTAAGCAACAATATTAAACTGTTGAGAGTTATTTTTAAGAAAAAATTATCCAGCACAAATAAAACAATTATTTTATTGTGCCATCAAATACATTTTAGAAAATTAATTGTGAACCCAACAAAGCATACACTGCTGTTAAGTTTTAAATGATTTATTTAGCTGCAATACATGGTTGCATACATTTAAAATTAAAAGCAAATTATTTTTAAAAATTTGCCCCATTCTCATATTTTACAATGACTAATTCTGTTTAGCTTTCCTTTTACTTACGTTAATTTTTTTCATATTATTATTGCCTATAGCAAGAGTCTGCTAACACACACACACACATTTAACCCCAAAAGTTTTAAGAATAGGTGTGAGAAAAATTATGTCAAAGTGCTTTATCTGCAATCTCTAATTTAACATTAGCTCAATTACAACATATGGTCTTATACATTATAAATATAGGATTCAACTTACCTAATATTAATACCTATAAAATTTGTAAGGGAAAATACATAGTCACCACCAAGAAACATTCCCAGATAGGTAACTATTAAGTTCTGAGGAACAATTTAAAAGAAGATATTAGATTTAACTTTATTTACAACTTAACGTTTGTATTCATTGAATTTACATAACAGTGACCAGTGTATGAATCTGAAGCAGCTAAAAAAAATTTAAAGTTTAAACATACGGAGTAGCAATTTAACCCAGAACCAAAGAGTGCTGCCTATCAGAAAAGTTAAACATTTAATCAAATTAGTTTTGAAAAGATTTATATAAATCTTTAAACAGTACTATTATTTTTTTATCATTAATTGTGAATTTATATAACTGTACCCCAGTCTGGGGCAGTGCTTACTGTGCATCACATAAAGATACTGGTTAATACACATTTAGGTAAAAATAAGATGAGAACATTTTTAATTTACTGACACATATATATAAATATAAGGAAATGTTAACATTTCAAGTCATTGACAGCACACACTAGCATTGTTTATCGGTGAAAGTGAGTTAAGACGGAGAGTCAGTTATGAAAGTGAAAGTATAGCTTGAAGTATAGTTTTGAAGTATGTGTAATGGGAGAGAATTCCATTTAGGAAAACAGGAAGAGAAAAATCATTCACAGAATGAATGAACACAAACAAAATATGACAGTGGAACAGTGAAGTTGAAAAGAAGTTAAATAGACAGTGAGAAGTTTGGTAAGTAATGGCAGAAGTAAATGTAAAAGTTATGATAGAGAACAGACTGTTTGTAGTCATTGCATGCTTGTTCAGGGAGCTAAAGAAGTGAGTTAAATAGCGGAGTTACATGATCAAGTTTTTTGCCTTTACAGCTACTCTTTCAGATAAATTTCCAACCTTTTAAGGCAGGCTTATGTAATTCAGTATGTATAAAACTCCAAAAATAAGGTGCAGATTAAAATAATTTTAGTGTATTGTTGATTAAAAATTACAGAAATGAAATTGACCCAGTAAACTTGGTAAATAAATAATGAAACAGGATATGTCTGAATGAAAGAGCACTTCAGAACATACAGTTACAATGACTTTATTAAGGTTCACAGAAACAGAAGTTTTTATTTCTAATTTCCATTTAGTGCATCAGTTATTTTTGTTTTGAATTGTCTTCAGCACTCTGCCAAAACATCAATTTCACTGTCCTAACACTTCTTTTCAAGTAAAAGTATTTCTTTTCACACTTTTTATTTAATTCACGCAACTTCCTTAAAGAGACTCATAAATTATCCTTAAAATTTAAGTAAGGTTACCTTCAATACTCCAACTATAGTTGTGGTGAGTGCAGAATTGTAAGATGTACATAAGATGATAGAGTAGTTGAGGATAAAACCCATCAAACATGAGAGTAAAAACTGAAAAAGGAACAATGGATCCATCCATTCTGTGAACACCAAGGCCTGAAAAACAATCAACGGAATAATTCCCTTTTAATGCACCAATGGATGTAATGATTTGTATAACAGAATCTTTTTTTCTAATACTGATTGCTATGATTTTATGGTAAAACAACTTCTAATTGTACTGATACCCCACCTGACTGACATAATATGATGCAACTAGTAAAAAGATATTGAATTTCACCACCACTAACCAACTTGTATAAAACAATTTTTTTTACTGCACCGCCCCATTTGATATCTGCTAACATCTCTACCGACTATCATCACAAAATCTTATTTTAGTTTATCACACCAATTAATAGAATAAGATAGTGTCATAGTATCTATTGTTCCACGCCTATTTGTATTCCACACCATTTATTGGAAATTTTTGTCCTTAAATTAGAATTTTAATAACATAAATGACGATTGTTGGATGTTGTGATTACCTCTCCCTAATTCTTCAGTGTAGACAGTCAACATAAACATCGGCAGCAACATTAAAAGTGAGTTATAATATAAAAGACCATACTTGCCAAGGCCCTTTAAAAAAAGATAAAAGGTTAATTACTTGATTATTGTTTTATATCAATTTGATTTTATTTACAAAGATTTTACAACAAAAGTTAAATACAGTAGAACCCGTTTAAGTCGACGGCCTAGGGGTTTGCCAAAAGGCGTCGAGATAACCGATGATAGAGTTAAACGAAAACCAATATGGCGGCAAAATGTTAACATGTGCTTGAAATTTCTTTATGTACATGATGTGGGTTAATTAGTGATGGGACGATTTTAATCAGAATCGTATTGGAAAAATCGGGACCCTAATATTTCTTCACTCTTTCCAAAGGTTGTTAAGACTGTTCGTTTAAATATAACCTTTTGTTGCCTTAGCGCTGTTTTTTTCCCTAGTACATAACAAATTCAGCTACTCCTGCCCCGCCACACCGCCTCGCCATGTCTATTGGTGACGGTGGGTTCGTTGGTGACGGCGGGTTCGTTAGTGACATCGTGTCACCTCTCTTGCGCGCTCCCAGTTAACAATAAGTGTTGTTTTTTTTTAATGGGGCTTGATGTTTGTTACACTGTTTCTGAGTTAGCATCATTCACAGCAGTGATTCCCAGATTGAGCGATACTGTGCCTTCGAGGGCACTTGCGTGAATTTCCTTACAAGCTACACTAATAAATAACCTGCCCCGTGTCACCTACACATCACCTCATTGTCCCTGAACCATTCTCTTCCAAACCATCTTGCTTGGGTCCGTCCCCTCAGCTTACAATGGACTCAGAATTCCTTCGATAACTTGATGCTAATCGGACTAACCAACAACAACAATGGTGTGGGAGATTGAGAGTGGGGGTGGGTAAACTGTCTGTAGTCTGTTATATTATACTAGTGTATCCCCCGTCAAAAATGACGGAAGTTTTCAAATTAAATACACATCAGATTTAAAAATAACGTAATACAGAACTTTCATTTATTTTATTTATTATTTTCAAATTGAACAATTTTATGCGGACTTAAAAAAATAGTTATTTTTTGGTGCAGTAATTTGGTGCGCCACTTTCTAAAATTAGTAGCGTCACGGACAGGACAGACGGGATATGACATACTTTGCAAATTAAGTATATTGATATCCTAAAATTAAATCTGGGGAGCCTTGTTTACAGTAAGCACCCTATGATTTTGATATCGTCCCATCACTAGCCTTAATAAATGAGAGTGTACATGCACGTGTTTTTGGAGGTTTTTTTAACACAGCAGTGTTGCCGTTATTTGTTTGATGAAGCGATTTGCATGTTATAAAAATGTACATACATGTTTGCTAACAAAAGGCATATTTGCACCAACTAACAGCAGAAATTTACCAATATAAAATAAAAAACCACAGTCGATTCTCGATACAAACCTTTATTTTCTTTTCTAAAGATATTCATTTATCTTAAAAAATAAAATGATAATGCATCAGGAAATGAATTAAGTTTAATAATAATACAACATGCACTGCGAAATAATGATGATTAAAGACCGATAACACGATTTTTGAGCACCTCAGGTGAATACATACTCGATAGCGATGTGTCAAACTAATTCACACACGGATCAAAGTGAAACAAGATAAAAACATCCAGTAATTTTTATTGAAATCTCGTAGAATCACACAATAGCCAGAAGTCTCGAGGAAAGCGAGATTTCGATGCTATTTTTAACTAAAAATGCGAGAGTGCGTCACTAGGCGAACAGACGGGGATCAAGATAACCAATGTTAAGTTGCAAAATTTGGCCCTCTTTTGTGCTCGAGGTATTAGGGTTCGGCGACTTAGAGAGAATTTGGCGGTTCCAATAAAAAACTTAATAGGGTTGGCGAGTTAACCTGTGGTCGAGTTAAGTGGGTTCTACTGTAATTCTGTTTTAAATAATAAATTTTCATAAAATATAAATACTTAAATGAAGCTGTTTAAAATCAATTTGTATTAATTCATTTTAGATAAAAATTGCTTTGTTGCTGAATATTTACCTTTGCATCTAATTTTTGTTTAGTGTAGACACCATTTGCAGCGGTGGCCAGATCATTTAGTAATATAAAAGTGTAGCCAACTAAATCAAATGCAAGATCAGCACTGAAACAAAAATAACTTCATAAATTATGTTACTCAGGCTGCTACTAACCTGTGTCATTTATATATGAAACATCAAAATTATCTGTAGGCTTTAAAACAAGTGTTCTCTCCTTGAAATGAATCCTTGCAGATATAATATATGCATTTGAAACGGGAGCTTACCCAGCAGCTATGACAGCCCCAAGAATCATAAGATACACAGTGACCTGGACAAATCTACTGGCTCTTATACTGAAAGACAAGATGAAAACCTTGATGATCCAAACACATGGACATCTTTTAGTGATTACATTATAAAAGTTTTTATGTTCACACAAACAAGAACAATAATTTTATTTAAAAATTTTAATTTTATGACTCCTTGTCTATGTTAAAATACAACAGCAAGCAGCGGAATATTTAAAATATGGGGGAAGCAAACATATTATAAATGTAACTTTATAAAAAATATTTTAATCATTACAGATGCTTATTCAGAACAGAAGATTATTGCCTCCTACATTCTTATAAGAACGCACAGACCCTACTGGCCTGGTGGCAAGTGACACAGCATTCACAGGCCACAGCTATGAGGGGATTGTGTGGCAGATTGCCCAGCCACCTCTGTTTCCCCAACTAATGACAGGTACCCATTCAGAGCTGGGTGGACTCGGGGAAACCTTTAGCTACGGGAACCAATCCCTGCCTTCAAAGAAACTCAAACCTGCAGCTCTCGGTACGCAGGTCGAGCGCTTTCCACTTGACCACTGAGCCCCCCAACATTACAATACAACCAAAATTAAGATATTTGGCCATATTAGTTAAATTCAAAATAATTGATATTTGATTTAGTCTTGGATTACATACTGAGAAAACTCACCTGAGAATGTAATATTCAGCTACCATTGTAAATAATATAGAAAATCTTCGCAGCACTGTAAACATTGGAAGACTGAAAAAGTATTAAAAAAACAAAGTCAAGTTTCTTTTTTTTTAATGTAATGCAAACCATTTGGTAAATGACAAATATTTTTTTCATTTAATGTATACCTCTAATCAGCAACAAAATGGTGGAACGTAACTCGAAACTGCAATAGATCTGGCACGCTGACAGTAGATTTTATTTAATTAGAAGACTGAAAGGAGACTACAACAGATAAGACACTAAAAAGGCAGGGTTTTTGAAACAGCACTGTATCTCAATAGTGTTAATACAGACAGTAGACGCTTATATACATCTATTTTGTGGTTTTCAGGAGTGAAAACGCCACTTAAAATGGTGGTTAAGCTAGCCAAAACCATCACAGTGACAATATAAATGTTAGCAAGGACGAGGTGAGAATCAAAATAAAATAAATAGTTATTAACTACATTCAGATATCTTATTCATCCTTCAAATTTAAATTGACCAAATTTAAATTTAATTGCGAGTATTCAAGGTCTCCCACTTAAATAACATTTTATTGGGCTCTAATGTGCTTGGAGGCAATGTTGCTTTTCTTTTCTGCGCCCCCTATATGGGCATGTGTCAATAGTTTACTTTCTTAAGAGTGATCTTTGATATTTTTGTTCATCCCTCTGGCTAAGCATTTTTATATAAGACACAGAAGTCACATTTAAATGTTGTACATGATGAAAAACTGAACAATTTTATCCCAGATGGCACTTGAACACTCAATGCATGACAGCTCAACAGAGAAACTAAAAAATACATTAGTCTTATGGAATTTGGCCGGGACCTGACAATTAATTCGATATAGGGAGGTTTTCGACTTAGGGAAGTTCGACTTAGCGAGGTCTGATGGTAGTTTGGTAGAGTCTGTCAATAAATGGTAAGATTTTAAGCAGAAAAGAATATAGGGCAAGTATGAATGCATAAAAATATTAAAATTGTAAATTCATGATTCATTTATGTACCTCAATTTTTTTGTCCCACCAAGTCCAAATATCAAATTGGCAACATAAATAAGAGGTAAAGGCCAAACCTATTGAAAAAAATAATGTTTTTTATTCAGTTAACCAAGAAAATGGAACAAATAAAAAAATAGAAACTTCAATTATTGATTTTTTTTTAATTTAACTTAAGTTTCCTATAAATTCTTATAAATGAAATGAGAATTCAAAAGACATTGACAAATACATGTCTGAACAATAATAAAATTAATGTTAAAAATGCTTAGTATAATACAATTTATGTTTGAACATTCCTTGATGTTTCATTGTAAAATAAATTTATGCATCTCTAACGAGCAGTTTTACTCTTTATGCTCATACATGAATGTTTATTTATGAAAGAAAATATTGAAAAATCTTATCCTATAGATAAATTATTATAATTAGATTTAAAATCCATGTTTATACAGTGCAGAAATAAAAACTTCAATACATGTACAACATAAGCACAAATTTAATATTATTTACAGCACTGAATTCCTCTGCGTAATGGAAACTTAGAACTGATGGGTAAAAAAAAATTATATTAAATAAACTTTGAGAACTGACCTTTCTTAATGTGTCTATTGATAAGTCTGGAAAACTAATCAAACGCAACATTTTAGCTGTATATAAAACAACTATTCCAGCTAGAATCTAAAAAAGAATAAACCGTTTTCATTTTTTTATCAAATCATATTTAATAGAAATAAGCAGCTTTATAGTTTTTAAGTAAGTTAGCAATGATGAGAGTGCATATTTTTAGTGTCATGATGCAAACTTCTTTCATTAAAACATTTTAAACACTTCCCATTTAGTTATATTTTATTTTTATTTATTTTTTTTAAAGCTTTTTGATTCATAATAAGGTAAAATATTACATATAACATATATATTTTTTAAAATTTTCTTTTTAAACAAATCCATGACATTAACTTACCTGACCTAAACCTAGAACTTGAAATGAGGGGAATCTAAGTATGGGGGGAAAATAAATATATGCATTTTATTTTAACGAATGGTCTTTTTTTATTTATAAAATGCTTATTTGTTTTCATCTTAAAACTATATCATTATTGTACATGTATTTTTATATTCTAATTAAGACATTTATACAATTGTTTTTATATAATGTAATTTATAGTGCTTTCAATTTCTATTTAAAAAAATATTCAGGTAGCGACTAGTATATAGTATCCTATTAAAATCCAATAATCAAAATATTTTCCACGAAACAGCATATAAATAAACTGGCTCATGCTTTCTATAATTATTTTACATTCATTTTTATGATTCATATGATCAATTATTATCAGACTTATAAGAATTACATAACATTAGTTTATAGATCCAAAATAATTTATTTTTTGTTTGGTTTGATAATTTTAATTCATTTGTTTTACTTACCCATATGATGTTAGGACTAGTTTATTGACTACAACTATCAGCATGGAAGACAATCCATAGAACAATGCTGCTAGTAATCTCTTTAGTATAGAAGGTCGCCCAGACTCCATTGCAGTTTCAAAATCTTTACTTTTACCAAAAAAATTTTATGTGCTAGAATATGTTCCAATGAAAATATGATTTTATACTTCTGTTATTTGGCACTGGACACTCTATAATAAAACTAAAACTTAACAACTTGCTGCACGAGGACAAATCCCCCAAAAAAGTTTCAATTTGATTACATGTACTAAGAAACATCCACATAAAACAAATTATTTAGTAAAATGATCTAAAGGTTTCATAACAATAGTTTGTGTTTGAAACCTTTGCCCATAATACCTTAAGGCTATCAAAACTTGAAAGTAATTATGTTATTAAGGCGGACTTGAAAATCAATAGTTTTACTTTACATTACGATGTATCAATTTTTTTTGTAAAATAATATCCCACAGCTGTGCTTTTCAATTTTCTCATTTCAGAATGTGTACATTTTTAAATTTTATTTAAGCTGCTTGGTTATAAAACTTTTTATATCTGCTTATAGTTTGCATGTTATCCCAAATTTCTTTATAACAAGACTTTACAAGGAAATACAACAACATTACAAGAAATTACAATAGATCTTAGTGCTATTCACTTTCTAGCAGTCATTTCAACAACTCTACCCCGCTCTCTAATAGGCCTGTCAACGGGTACCCGGGAGCCCATTGCCCTGCAATTACCCGGGTAGTTAAATTTGAGTGGGTACCCGTGAAAATGTGGCTATAGGAACTGTGGCCAAACTGCGGCTAGCGAGCCGCACGTTGCTTATCTGTGTTCATATTGCAGCTCGCAAACAATTTATCAAATTAAAGGTATTTGTTTGAAATATATGCTGTGAAGTACGTTTAACAAGAAAACACTTAAGAGGAAATAGCTGTCAACGGGGAATATAATGCAATACAAGTAAAATACAATTAACTTTGATACACCTTTTTTCTCTGAACATGAAACAAAAATTGCTTTAAAAGATTTTGGTTCTTTAAAATACACCGACAACATTGAGTTAACGGCTGAGACAAGCCATGTTGTTATGTAACTCCCTCCTCATTCCTCCCTCCACTCCTGTCCCCATCATACTTAATAAAAACACCTAATCTATTATTGTGTTGAAAAAAAAATATTTCAGCCATTCAATGATTATCACTGTAATAACAAAAATAAAAGAACTTCTTTTTAAAATATGGACAGAAACACAGAT
Organism: Ampullaceana balthica; assembly: GCA_944989445.1. Classification (NCBI taxonomy): domain Eukaryota; kingdom Metazoa; phylum Mollusca; class Gastropoda; family Lymnaeidae; genus Ampullaceana; species Ampullaceana balthica. Next base: position 267,589 of record CALYLW010000562.1, read on the forward strand.
TATGAGGGTTTTGAACGGGTAACCATCAAAATTTGGATGGCAGCTTTCTTCAACAATATTGACAGCCCTACTCTCTAACCCAGTAAATTACATTCAATTTTTGCTTTTTTTTAAAGATTATGTTATTTAAGTTGTTATTCTTTTCATTTGTTTCAATTTTTTCCAGTAGTAAGCAGTTAACATTTAAAAAATATTAGTTATATTTGTGTTCCTGTAATGATTCATCAATTGTGGTCTAATCAAGTTTAAAACCAAATGGTTTGTTCAAGCATAATATTTCATCTGTGTAAGTGTAATCCATCAACAGGTAATACATGTACACTCAAAACAATAGTTTTTTTTTATTTTCTTTCTAGGAAAATTATCGAAACAAACAAAATAAACATAAGTTTTAATTTCATTTCAATTTAATAAAAGATAATTTTATTGAAATCATGTTATGCTTACTGTAGATTTTTTTGTAATTTACATTACTGATACATTACTTTGTACATTCTAATACAATTTTATTAAATTACAGTATCTCCTTTTTTATTTTATGACCAAGTCTAGCTGAGGCTGAGGGTGAGGGCTTTCATTTGAATGGCAAAATCAACTTGAGGCATCTAAGGAAGAACTTAATATAAAATGATATTAGAAACAGTGGGGCAACATGGCCATTCTGTTGGATATTTTTGTTAATTCATTTTTGCGTCAAGCAGCAATAGTGACATAGAAAAGCCTATATTTAAATTATTATCAGAATTTATGATACTGAATTTATTTCATTATAGTTCCTTTAATTTAATGTCAAGCACTTAAGTTTAATCATGTAGCTTCTGTGTGTTTCAAGGCTGTATATTGCAAAGTAATGAACACTTTATAATAAATTATCTCTGTTAACACTACAAACCAAAAATCGGGGGCTTTAATTGATACACATTTAAAGACATTTTAAATACAATGTACTAAAATAATGCGTAACTTACCGTATTAACTCAAACTCAAAGCAGTTTATTAATAAAACTGCTCTAATTCCTTATAATTCATTATTGCCGGCTCATTGATCTTCAATTTTTACATTTAAGTAAATTTAACTGTTATCTTCACGTTGCATGCATGCTCTGATCATATCAGTGTTGGTTTTACTGTGCTGTGCAAAGACCCCTAGAGGCAGAGGCACTAGCGCTGATGTCTGCTTATTAATTCAAATAAATATATATATACTGTACTATGAATCATGAAAGTAAATTTTCAAAGCAGATTAATTTTAATCATTGGCAAGAATGATAAGGCTAAGGCATAAGGATAAGGTCTAACTTTTTTTTACATCTTGTCTCTAGTTAGTCTAGTCAAGTACTGAATAAGTATAAGTATAGCCTAAGTCTAAGTACTGATACTGGCTGCCAAGCTCAACCATATTTGAATTTGAATTAATAAAGTAAACCACAAATAAAACATTCATTCACGAAAATTTAAAATGCATCTCAATTTTTTGCTTATAATCATTTATTAAGTATGGATTCATACTCCTACTGCCTACGCCTACAGTTACAGTTACAGTTAGTCTACACAATCACAATCACAATGGACCATGGACATGGACTCAAAGGCAAAGTGTAAGTTAAGGTGAATTTAATTTTAATGGTGAGGCCTGGCCTGGAGCAAGGGAATCCTCCTTTAAATTAATAAAGACACTCACTTATAATTGCCTGATAAAATAATATTGGCCATTATATAAATTTAAAAGTACCTGGGAACTTGTTAGCCCGTAGCCGTAACTCCCTCCCAGTCTTAGTTCTTAGCCTTAATAATTACACGGTTTGTATTGTGGTTATTTTTACATATTTTCTGAAACAGCCCTCCCGACAAGAACTCTTTGGTTAAAAAAGGACTTTAAAACTTCAGTGTGACGGTGGACTATGCTACGTGTGACACGCCCTTTTCTATCTTCAGTAATAATAAATAGTAGCCTATCTGAAGCTGTATCAGCTAGAAAATATGCGAGTATTTTAAAACGAAAATGTAATTGATTAACAGTTTAGGCATAATCTCCACTTAGTTTATGGTGGAAAATGAGGCAACGTCGGCCTGGGAAGGGCTAATAATTGTGAGCCGTAAATTATTGTTACCGTGTCCGTACTTGAATTGTCTTGAATGAGCTTTACCTAACTCCACTCTCACCCAACACAAGCGAGGTGGGGTGGGGAGCGCCTATAATCCCTATATAGTGGCGTAGCGAGAGGGGGCCAAATAACTCCTCGGGCGGCACTTTGTTAGGGGCGGTAATTTCCTCGTCGTTAATTAGTTTATAAGAATGAACTAGGGCTGCGGAAATTAACGATTAATTTCTATATTAATGGTTACTCGTTTTTAACGATTAATTTTTTTAACGATTAATCGACCCACCACTTATAAATGTACTGGAAGTCAAAAAGTAATATATTTTGGCCGATAAATATAAACTAATTTCCGGACGATTACATGAACATTTTGATTTTAAACTTTTGACTGACGTGAATGTTCAAAATGTTGATAAAGGTTATTGTGTCCATTGAAAGAAATCGTTTGCCTACCATGCAATGGTCCCTCTAAGTCTAAGCACGTTGGTCCGTGTGCGAAGTTTAAAAAAAAACTCGTGTGCAAAGTTGCACAACGTCCATTTTGTGTGCAATATTTTAAAAAATTTGCTGCGCGGTGATTCGAAACTCCTGCGTGGCGTCGGTCAAATATCTGCGCAGTCACGCTGCTTTTAAAGGGAACATTGCTAACACGGTTCTAACACTTCGCTTACATTTCACCTGCAAACCAAACATCAACTACAGAATCAAAACTTCAGTTGAGACAATCTAAAGTTATGTGAACGATTGTTCAGCTCGGCTGGTTATATTGTCAATAAGACCCGCTCATCACTTGAACACATGGGACGCGGTGGTCGAGTGGCAGCGCACTGGGCTGTCGTACCGATGGTCACGGGTTCAAATCCGTGTGAAGGCAAGGGTTTGTTCCCGGGGCCTAGGGCGTCCCTGAGTCACCCCGCTCCGAATGGGTACCTAACACTACATGTAGTTAGGCGGCTGGGTAATGCGTGGAACCCACAAAGCCGTGACCTGTGAACGCTGCATCACTTGCCAACAGATCATCTGTCATGGTCTGTGGACGGAACTATCTTCTGCATAGAAGGAGCGTCTGTATAGATAAGATCAGATAAATAATGTCAATACACTTGTCTGTTTGCGTTGTTGGTTAAAAGATGTCATTTAAAGAAGACATTCCAGTGTTATTTCGTTTTTCGACAAGTACGTTTAATAAATGTTACTTATGACACCATAAATTTCAATTTTTGGTTTTAATCGAATTAATCGTTAATTTTTCAAAAGTTAAAGATTAAATTTAAATTAATCGTTAACAGCCCTAGAATTAACATTTTAAAAGAAAATGGAGCTTTTTTATCAAAATAAACTTTAAAAAACAAATTAGAAATGAGTTTGTTTGTGTTATTTTAAATAAAGGAACATGAACGTTTCTACTGCCAAAACTTCAAAATCCATATCATATATAAATTATTTGAATACTAATGCTATTGAGTAGTACAACCAAGAGAGTAGTATGAAAATGTAACACTAATATGCTGGTAACTTATTTGATTCTTTCAATATTAAATGTGACAGCCGCTTCTGTCGAAGAAGCAAAATTTATTGTATCCGATCAATTTTAAACATCAGCCAATCGAATGCCCTTTTATTTTATTACGGGTCTTTTTTAAATCCCTTATATTGACTTCACGCCAGCCAGCGGTGAACACATCTCGTGTTTTAACCAGGTGGTTTACAACAGGAGTTGAGTTAACGCGTTGATGCCACCCGTCCATGTTCACACCACCTCCCCCTTCCCACAGTTTTAAAGCCATGGGAGATAATTTCGGTTTTAGTCTGTAAATGGTTGTCACGCAACAGTACCTAATTAATTAACATTAACTAATTCCTGTTTTGACCATTTAAAGCAGGGGTCGGGAAACCATGGCTCGCGAGCCAGATGTGGCTCAATTGATGGCTGCATCTGGCTCTCAGACAAACGTTTTATTATTTTTTTAAACGTTTATTATTCAGACTTCTTTTATCTACATAGTAATTGCATATAAAAAGCAGCGTAACAATGTTATGAAAAAGAATTCAAAGACATAATTATTGTTCTTAAATCCTTTATATTAACTCGTGGTGTCTGGTTGCTTGCACCCTTGCTTGTCGCCAAAACGTTGGATCGATTTTAACCCACTTCCTCGTAAGCTAGCGAGCTGAAATTTTGCAGGCAGTTTCGTACCGATGATAAAAACAATGTACCGTAATGGAATTATTGATTTTTTAGATTATTTTATTTATTCCTATGTATCATGTGATTTTTTGAGATAGAGTGTAAGGGTGCGCATTATATTTAACAACCTTTCTGTCGCTTAATAAGGTTAGGGTTGCCAGGTGGCTGTCTCAAAAATACCGGACACTAGTGTCGAATTTTGTCGATGGCACAATATTTAAATGTAAAATGTCCGATATTACTACTATTACTTCCCTTTTTCCACTGGACAAATAACGATAACACCGGACAGTCCGGTACAAAACCGGACATCTGGCAACCCTAAATAAGGTGCGTATTTTATTGACAACACTTTTTATCAACATATTCCTGATCGGTGCGCAGACACAACTACAATTTTGTATTTTCGGATGGTCTTGCGCTGCGTATTATAATGAACAATCTTTTAGTTACTTCTCGTACATAAAGGATTTATAGTAAAAAACTTTTTGTTCGTTTTTTTAAAAATTTTAGTGTTGAAATTACACAAAAGGTACACTGGAATTTTTAGTTTTAAAAAAAATGTATGGCTCTCACAGAATTTCTTTTCAAAATATGTGGTGTTTATGGCTCTCTCAGATAAAAAGTTTCCCGACCCCCGTTTCAATTTAAAGGAAAGAAATACTCCTCTAGTAGAAATAATACAAGGGAATCATGTACTATAACTTATAACAGTTTTCATTAAATAATAATTTGCTCCTACGTCCTACGATTATGAAATGACCCTGCGATACAAAATGGTAACACTGTACTTTAAACTATGAATTGTAGTATCAATCTTTATATATTCAAATTTAAAAAAATGTATTAATTAATTCTTAATTCAACCACTTTTTAAGCTTGATTTGGAATATTGATGAGCATCTTGGCTATTACTATTACACAATACAATATTATTAGACCACTACTGTGAATTTAAAACGAGCATTCATATATATAATATAGTTGAAGGCTACTGAATATATACATTGTTAAAATTAAAATTTAGAGATTATCTAGCTCAGTGGTTCCCAACTTTTCTTGGGTGGCGACCACTTTATAAAAGCCATGTGACCCGCAACTAGTCATTTTCAAGGAAGTTTTTAAAAATAGAGATTGATCTAGTCATACAGGAACGCCACACATTGGAGGCAGTCAAGTTGAATAAGAAATGAAATTTATCATTTAAGGAGCAATTTTTAAAATTTGTCATTTTCAAACATGTACTATTTTTCATGATTCATGCGTTTTATATTTTGAAATTTTGGTTATGCACTCATACATAATTTGTGTAATGTTTGCCATTTGCATGTTTAGTCATTTACGTTAGTAAATATTAGCTATCATTAAGATTATTATATAAAATTCAGCAATTTTTCTAAGGAGCGTTTAATATAAAATAATGAAAACCCCTCTTAAAATGCCAGCTTAGTACTAAATGTAATAGAAGAAACTGTAATTGTCGACATATATGATATACCCGAGGTTCAAGTTAATTACACCACACCTTTGATAAAATTGTCTATTTTTGAACCCTGAAAATTAAAAGGCATTTTATATACTTGTATCTCTGTTGTAACTTATTAAACCTTTCTAGAGCGCCAAAGCTCATAATATCCTTAGAAACCAGTTTTGTCTTAAGTGATTAATTAACTGCCCCTTCCATCATTTTTATATCAAATGTGTTTTTGCTGCTTTTTAAAATTCACGTTTTGGTTCTTAAGAATTTTAAAAAAGCAAATTGGCAAAGCAAGTGCTAGTAAGTTAAATTCAAATCATTAACACCAAGGCATAGAGAATGTCCATGATAGGTTATTTATGATTATCTAGGTGACTTAAATTTAAACTTAACTGAATAGATAACACAAAAACTTTGACATAAAGAAGAAAGTTCAGGAAAGGGATATTTATTAATTTAATTTGTTTCAAAAACAAATCACACAAATGACGGACAGTCTCAATGCAATACTCAACAATACAATTACAATAGACATTTTATCTCCAATTCATGCCGCAAGCAAGGCCAGTCAGCCCCACAGAACAAGACACTCATTTAACTATATATGAACCTTACAATTGCTTGGAGACTTACAAGATACTGTGGTTAAAAGGCCAAATTGTTCAAAACAGTAAAAGGAGTTAAATTAAAAATGTAAAAAAAGTGATATTTCTTACACTACCTTAAAACAACTGTAATACCACAAAATCTGTGTAAGGCTCATACTTCACATTTTAGAATCTAACAAACTACCTTCTCAAAATTGATAAAATACAAAATGTTCAGAGCTACTCCCACAATATTAAAAAGTACACCTCTCTGGTATGGTTCAAATAAATAGCACATAATGACAATCATGAGAATGAAGTATATGGTGGCAGTCTGTAATGAATGATTTGACAGATGAGATGGATGTGTATTTAGTCATTCAATCAAGCTTTCTTTTGAACGCTATCAGAAATTACACAGTGCACATTTACACGTGTAAATGGGAGCAAAATGTACATGATGCATGGAACAAAGCGAATAAATGGACAGACTGTACCTGACTCAAAAAGAACACTTTGAATAAACATAACAAATAAAGTTTGTCAGTGATAACTGTCTTAGTCACTTCCAGGTCTACCTGATCTAATGATTATACCAGGTCATGTACTTAGTATATGACCAATGCATCATAGCTCACACTAGCTCTTCTGTCTGCCACTAATGAAAAGGTAATTAACCTTAACTAAATTTTCTTGCAACGCATTATGAAAGTGAAAAACATTCTCAGCAAAGTGTCAACAAAGACGAAAATTCCAGTGGCAGTCATCACATATTTACAAATAGTCTTTCAAGAACTTGCAGACATGTCCTAGGGAAGCTCGCTTCACTAGGTAGTGAAAAAAAATATTTGATAATTCAATAGGATCTTAGTGGCTAACTAAGCATATCCAGCCTGAAAACTGAAAATTTTCTGGCCATAAGTTGCCACCTTAAGCAGCAGACTTAACTAGTGATGGAAAATCAGCTTCATCATCAAAACGAGGAGCAGACTCCCTGGGTTTGCCACCCATTCCTCTGGGGCCTCCACGCGAGCCACGGCCACCACGCTCCAGACCGCCCCGTTCCATGCCACCACGGCCACCTCTGCGACCCCTGCCGCGCCTGGGTGGATCATTGAAGGTTATGCGGATATCCGTTACCAAGTGCTTTCCTCGGGCATGACGATCATCCTGAAATGTTGAAAAATGTAATATGGCATGTCTAAATGTGATACAAAAACGTATTCCATTATTTGAATGAATTCCACTGTCTGCTATAGTATTATACTACCTTTAAATGGCATTGCAAGCACTTTAACAAGATAAGATGGCTAAACTATATATCAACAGTGGCCAAATGCAGCGCTTCACTTTGCAGCTCACACAGAATTTATGAAAGATATGTTACATGTAAGGTCGTTAGCGGTTAACCGGTCCTCGGATCAGGACCGGTTAACCGTAACTTTATTTGGTCAGTAGTAGCTTATTAAAGGAGTTAATTTATTGTGCTACGAGCGACCGTTTGACATCAAAGCATTTTCTTAACGTGCCGGTCTATAAATAATATAAAAATACACTTCATCACTGTTAGTGGAGTTCGGCTAGTGAACGATTTTTAATTTAAAAAATTATTTGCTTAGTTGCTGAAGCAAAGTACCAGAAGTAACTGCGCAGTAATGTTAAAATGTCAACGGTTAAGGCCGAGAGTGTTACTATTTATATAACAAGAGGAAAGATAAGGCATACTACTCTAGTGTACTGGATGGTTGACTGGTCCTTAAATTCGATTTCGGTCTTATATAGACAGTTTTCACTTAAGTTCATGCACGTCAAAGGCATTAGGCTTAAATTACATTGATATAAATTTTTTCTAAAAATCTATTAGTGCGTTGGAAAACAAGCACAGTGCATGAGAGCAGAATGCAAGCAGGCGGTGACGTCACGTGCCCTTTCGTGTCACCAGTAGACAAGAGGTGAAAATTTGATGCCTTCCCTCGGTTCAAATAAAAAATTAAGGAAAAATACATTCCGGACAAAAAGACACTAGTCTATGTGCAAAATTTTAGCTCGATGGCATGACGGGAAGTGTGTGATCTTTTACTTTTGTTTTTCCGCCCGACCGATGTACGAAGAGATGACGACAGACAAGATTTCGAAGTTAATATAAGGGGTTTAAACATACAGACCGGTGGTTAACCGGTCCTCAAAAACGAGTGGTCTTAACAACATTAGTTACAAGTTGGTGCGTGTGTAAAGTTGTATAACATGGATTTTTGTGCAATATTTTACAAAATTTGGTGAGCTGTAATTCTTAACTGCCGAGCTGCAGTTATGAATCTGCATGGCAGTGCGCAACTTAAAGGGAACATTGGTTGAAGCACCTTGTAATTTTTTTTTAAAGCACTCTTTATAAAATTGTCTTCATACATTTCTTGATGACATTGATTCATTATGCTTTAACTAAAGTTTAAAAAGACCCATTTTTAATTATCAGGTGATTGTAACTTTTATATACTGGTATCTTAGATAGATTGCTCAAGTAAGTAAAATACCTCATCTTCTTCCTCAGATTCCTCTTCTTCGTCATCCTCCTCCTCATGTTTTTTATGGTATTCACGACCCTTTGACCACCTAGAGCCATCTTCTCCCTCACCAGCTTGGCGTATGTTAAACTCTGCTTTGGGCTTATTTTGAGTCTGTAAAGCCTTCCACTCATCCAATGTCATCTCTTGAGGCTGAGGGTCTTCCTCTGGTGCTTGTTCACCTTCTGCACTCTCACTACATAAAAAAATGCTCACTTTTAAGTATTTAAAAATATATCAGTTTTAGGACACTACACATTAATGCACCAGATACATTTATGAAAAAGGATATACAGTTAAAGATACTGGATGATCTGAAATATACATTGGAACCCATTTACCTAATTATGTTACTAAGAACACAAGAGGGCCATATTTGCTACTCATCATGGGCTAGGGACTTTTTCTTACTTGACATGTTTGTAGTTGAGTAGTAGACAACTTAACTAACATTTCTGTTCTGATTTTTTAAATATTTTAATATTCAAAATCATTATTCTGATTATTATAAATAGCAAAGCATATAACTGCATTACTTTTAAATGTAACAAAGACCCTTATTGATGGTGGAAGCCCCCGGGCGCAACAATAAATTTAATTATTAGGCCCATTAAAGATGAAAATATCTGATGATTAAGTTTTAAAAACATCAGGTGTGGAATTAATTAAATTATTAAATATACTAAAGTAAGGTCTATAAACCCTGCATACTTGATAGTATAAACACAACATGTTTAGTGTGCAAAACATGCTTTCATTGATAATTATTCAACCTAATTGTGATTCTACTACAACTAAAAATATGATTAACAACTTGTCACATAGGTTGTTGGGTTAACAGATAGTCCAGTCCTAAGATCTTCAAGAATTAACCTTAACTTTCATTTGAATTTCCTCTTCAATCTATCCAACTGTAAACAAAGTACAGTCGAACCCCTTAACTCGAGCTCGGTTAACTCGCCCACCCCATTATGTCGACGTTTTTTATTGGAACCGCCAAATTCTCTTTGTCGTAGCATTTTCTCGTCGTTTAATTCATTTTTTTTTGAGTCGCCGAAACCTCATAACACGAGCACAAAAATGGGTCAAATTTGACACTTAACGTTGGTTAGCTCGATCCCCATGACCAATCGCCAGCTTTTGAAAATGTTAGCTATGATTATTTTTAACCATGGGAGGGACCAATTTTCTGCCTCACTAGGGTCTGCTGGTGACGTCACAGCTCGCTTGCTCAGCGCTGTTACTTCTGGTACTATGCTTCGGTAACTAAGCGAATACATTTTTTTTTAAAAATCGGTCACTAGCGAACTCCACAAACAGTGATGACGTGTATTTTTATATTTATAGGCTAGAATATTATTATTATTATTAAGAAAGCGCTTTGATTTTGATG